>JAQQSW010017064.1:0-11541 GCA_028646575.1 Pseudocheirus occidentalis | reverse complement strand
GCCGCCATCTTGGCTCCGCCCCCAGAAATTCCCCTTGAGAATTTCTTGAAGGATGCTTTCTGAGTTCTTTTTTTTTTAATCATGGATTTCAGGTAGTCCAATTATTTTTAAATTGTCTCTCCTGGATCTATTTTCCAGGTCAGTAGTTTTTTCAATAAGATATTTCACATTGCCTTCTATTTTTTCATTTGTTTGAATCTGTTTAATACTATCATGATGTCTCATAAAGTTATTTGCTTCTATTTGCTCCACTCTAATTCTGAGGTAATTATTCTCTTCAGAGAGCTTTTGAGATTCTTTTTCCATCTGGCAAATTTAACTTTTTAACACATTCTTCTCATTGGCTTTTTGGGCCTCTTTTGCCATTTTGAGTTAATCTATTTTTAAGGTGTTATTTTCTTCAGTCAGGTTGTTGACTCTTTTCATGATTTTCTTACATCATTCTCATTTCTCTTCCCAATTTTTCCTCCACTTCTCTTATTTGGTTGTCAAAATCCTTCTTAAACTTACCTATGGCTTGTAGGCAGTCTACATGTTTCTCTTTTGTTATGGGAGTTCTGACTGTGTTATCTTCCACCCGTTTCATGCTTTGATCCTTTTTGTCCCCAAATTAGAGTATGATAGTCATTCTTACATTGCTTCCTTTGCCTGCTCATGTTGGCAGTGAATTACTTTACTTTTTAGCTCTGTAAAACTCTGCTTCCAGAGGGGAGAGCTCTATCCCAAATCACTGGGGTTTTTGTAGCTGCCGGAGATATTAGGAGGCTGCTACAGCCCTCACCAGCTTTGGCTCACTGAAAACACCCCAGGACCACCACCCAAGATTATGATCCAGATCCAGGGAGCTCAGAGCAAGAGAACTTAGCCTCTGAATGATCACTTATAGGTTTTCTTGAAATAGAAATTTATTCCTGTATATTTTTAATTTATGATAATACTTTTATTATTTTCTTTTTGGTATTGTAGTCTTAATATTTAATCTTATGATATTTCTTTTTCTTTACTTAGTGTGTATTTAAGTGTAAATCAAAATAATAAAGAAAAAACAGAGCTCTTTTTAATTAGAGATCTACAAGGGTTTCTCTTATCGACTTATGAAATGCAGTGCCATTCCTTGAGGGAATAGGTGTAGATGATAAAAAAAAAAAACTTTTCTCCTAGTTCAATGATGTAGAAACAAGGGCAAGAGAGGAAACTTTAATCAAGGTACCAAAAATGAAATTTCCAGTATATTACTGGCAAATAAATTTAGCCTGACACAGAGTCCAACACTTTAATTCTACTCAGAGGTAAAAAGTTTTTATATGGTTAAGGTCATCTTGAATTAGGAAGTAGTTTAGAGATTTCAACACTGACTGAATAACACTATACATACAAAGAATGTTATATATAAGATGAGATACAATTCAGGGGGGCAATTAGTTGGAAAGAATATTCTTTCTACATTGCAATAGGGGAGAAAAGCATTTGGCAGCATAAAATAGAAGTATAGCTTTTGAAGTTGCAAAAGTTCAGTTGTAAGGAGTTATTATGTACAACATGGAATGGAGAAAAACTGCCCCAAACTTGCTGGTCAAATGGCTTTCCTTAATACTATACAAATGAAAATTGTTATTATTATTATTTTTCAATTTGCATTGACTTTTAGGCTCTGTTCTTGAATCCACTAAGAGAGTTATCTCAGACAAATTATTTGATCTTTCAAACCCTCAGTTTTCTTATACATTAAGGAGAAAAATGAAAAAGTAAAAAGATATTATAAGCACTTACTCTATGCCAGGAAATGTGATAAGTACTAAAATTCAAACACAAGCAAAAGAAAGATAATCCATTTTGAACAGATGCATCCTCTGCTAAACTGACTTGATGCAAATTCTGCTTTACTAACAAATATTTCAAACAACTTCAGTATCTACCACTTTCAGCTTCAAATTTAGTCGACACATTTGAGAAGTCTTTTTTCTTCTCTCTTTAATCTTTCTGAGTTCAGATTATAATTAAATTATTATATATAAAATGCAATTATATATAATTAGATAATTATCTAGCCAATCATCTCAGTGTTACATCTACTCCTCTCTTCTCTAGGGACTTCCTCCAGTTCAATAATTTTTTCCCAACAGCATTTCCAATAAGTATACCCAGAGTAGCAAAGGCCTGTGCTTAATACTTTCAAAAAGTAAATATTGAAAGAAAAAAGGTAAATAGAATGTCCTTTCTCAGAGAAGAACACTTTCAGTTTTTCATAAACAAAATAGGGAAAAAGGAAATAAAAGATTATCCCCTTAGGTCTGTCATCTGAGGTGAGATTTCAGAAACACAACATACATTCTGATGTTGTTGATACAACAATGGTTCCAATAGCTTTGTAACAGATCCTTGGCTTACTTCATTATAACAGCTGCCTCTGTCCATGTTTCCATTCTGCCACCTTCATATGGCTTCTCCCATACTCTCCATTTTTACAAAATCTTTCATGAAAAGATTCATTTATTAATCTTTTATACATCTTTTTTTTTAACTTGGATTGAGTCTTCCTGATTAAACTAATTAAAAAAAACCTGTCCCTCCCACTACCTACTCTGTTGAACCAAGAAGTTACAAAAAAACTCCAAACGTAAAGAAAAAGGAAAAAAATAGATTATTATCAGAAGTCAGAGCTCAGTGAAACATCTCCACAGTGACTATGTCTCAAAATCTTTCTCTCTCTCTCTCTCTCTCTCTCTCTCTCTCTCTCTCTCTCTCTCTCAATTACCTCTCTTGCAAGAGGTAAGTGATTTGTTTCATCTTCAGATTTTGGACTTGCGGTTCACATTGAACTGATCAGAGAAATAAAATCGTTTAAAGCTATTTTTCTTTATAATACATAAGAATTGTTCTCATAGTTCTATTCACTTCACTTTAAATTAGTTCATACACGTCTTCTCAATTTTTTCTGACATTTACATTTTTGTTACTTCTCATGGAAAATAATATTCTACTACATTCATATACAATAATTTTTAGTCATTTCCTAAGAGGTGAATACTCCCTTGGCATCCAAATTTTGTTTACTATAAAAACTGCTACAAATATTTTATTTATTCATGTCCTTTGCTCTTTTTTTCCTTTGATTTCTTTAGGCCATTTACTAGTGTTATGGCTCAATCAAAGCTATATGCACAACTTTTTGATCCAGAAATACTACCACTAGGTGGGTATCCCAAAGAGATTAAAGAAAGGAGAAAATGACTTATATATACAAAAATATTTAGAATAGTTGTTTTTCGTGGTGGCAAAGAGCTGGAAATTGAGGGGATCTCTATCACCTAAGGAATGGTCAAACAAATAGTTGTAAATGATTATTTTGTAATACTATTGTACTGTAAGAAATGATAAGTATAATGGTTTCAGAAATATCTAGGAAGATTTATATGAACTGATGCAAAGTAAAGTGAGCAGAACCAGGAGAATAGTCTGCACATTTAACATCAATAGTGTAACAATGAACAATTGTGAAAGACAGCTATTCTGTTCAAGACATTAATCCAAGACAGTTACAAAGGTTCCTTAATGAAAAATGCCATATATTTCTGGAGAGAGAACTGATCAGAATTTAGAACAGATTAAAGCATATTTTTAAATTTTTCTTTATTGTTTTTCTTTTACAGCATGGCAATTATGGAAAGATGTTTTGCATGACTTCATATGTATAAGTGATATCATATTTTTTGCATTATCAATGGGTAGCAGAAGGAAGAGAATTTGGAACTCATTTTTTAAAAATGAATGCCTAAAATAAATACATTTGAAAACAACAAAAGGTATGCTTAGTTGAGTAACTTTGTGGTTGTATTTCCAAGTTGTTTTCCAAAATGGCATTACTAATTCACAGTTCCACCAATGTGGATTTATTAAGGTCACCAGAGTGGCATGACTAATATGCACAGAACAGAAACTCTCCAGAAACTCAAAACTTTTGTTGTTGGACTGGTTCAATGCAATTAGTCACACATGCCTTTTTTCTCCCTATATCTTAATGATAGTGCTCTATATGAGTAGAATCACAAAGGACAATACTTAAAGGTATTATAATTTACTACCTTATCTTTCTTCCTTCTCTGTGCAGAGAGCAAGAGCAAGTCGAGAACTGGGTTCAAGATAAATTTAGGAGTGGATTTATTGATCAAGTGCTCACTATCTGGAAGGTAAACTCAAATCATGCAGTGAACTTTTAGCTTTACAGACTCGATGTTATAGGCCAAAACCACAAAAGCAGAAGCCATGACATACAAAAGCAAAAAGAGAAGTTAGATCTGTAGTCCAGGGCTAGTTTTGGAATATGGTGTGAGAGTACATGGGTGCAATCTTCCTGTGACTCAGGTGTCCCTCAGAAGAACAGAGGTAGTCAGCTCTTTCCAGAACAGGGTAGCAAGTCTTGAGGTATGGGGACACTGAGAAGTCACAGGACAAGCTAGGGTCATCATGTGAGGTTTTGCTTTGGGACTCATTTTGGGAAGATTTATGTGATTTGGATAGATGGGACTCTGGGCAGCCATTGAGCCCCTGGCTTTGAAAACCCAAATATTGGTGATTCCCTCTATAGCAACTAACTAAGTGTGGATGTAATGGTCAGACAGCTGGAAGCCCTATCTGCTGAACTGTGTAATTTATTTGTGATTTTACTTTGTGATTAAATTAAGGACTCTGTGATTGACTAAATGGATGTACTACCCAGGGGTAGAGTACTTTGAGTTTTGTATTCTGTGTCCCATAAGGAGTCAAACCTCCT
This sequence comes from Pseudocheirus occidentalis, assembly GCA_028646575.1. NCBI lineage: Eukaryota > Metazoa > Chordata > Mammalia > Diprotodontia > Pseudocheiridae > Pseudocheirus > Pseudocheirus occidentalis. The sequence goes on along the minus strand of JAQQSW010017064.1, from coordinate 6,770 downwards.
TAAGATGATTAAATAATTGAGTTGATTGAGTCAAAAAGTGACTGATTGACTAAATGATTGTACTTAGTTCAAAACCACGTGAATACCGTGGTGAAAACTATGTGGCCATTTCTGTGATAAGTTGTTGTGAATGCTGTACCTTGATTTTCTGTGCATGTTTTGCTCCGATTTGTTATTGAACAAAGTGTTCACTATACCACATAGTAGGAACCTTGAAAGCTGTTCACAATAGCATTCTTCTGGAAAGCTGCTCGTGCTTGGCTTTACAGTTATGCATAAGAATTTAAGCAAAATTTATGGAATTAGAGGGTAAATAGCTATCGATTGTTCAAGTGTTGAGCTTGTCTAGGGTAGCTTTATAAAAGTGCAACTCATTTTTATAAGAAGTTAAAAAAAAGGCAGGATATAGCCTTAAGAAGTGTGACCACTGGAAATAAAGAACTGCTTTAACTATAAAAGGAAAAATTCAGCCTTTGAGAGAAAATTATTACTCACATTTCAGTGGGTTGAAAAGGAAGGAACACAAAAAGGAAGAAAAGAAGAAAGGACCCTAAGAAGGAAGTGAGGGAAGAAGGATGAAAAGAAAGGAACAAGCATTTCTTAGCACTTCCAACATGAAGAACATTGAGCTAAGCACTAGAAATAACAATATAAGGATAAACAGAGACAGATCTCATCCACAATGAGCTTATGTTTTAATGGGAGAAGACAATACACAAAGAGGACTTAGAAAGTGGGAAAGATGGAGAAGTTGAGGGCACCAGGCATGAGGAATGGCTTTGATTTCCAGAAGTCAGGAATGGGCTGGGAGGGAGGTAGTTCTCACTAAGTTGAAGAAGATGGAAAGAGTGAGAAAAGAAAAGGTTCAACATAAAATTAAATGCCAGGAGGTCACAGTGGAATGGCTCAGAAGCTCTGGATTCATTAATTTGGGAGGTAGGATTAAGGGAGATGGGTATGAAGAAATAAGAAGTAGGAGAAAGAAAATAAGTCTGTATTGACCTTGACATATATTCTCATCTTTTCATTAATAATATATCCCAGGTATATTGTGGTAGTGAATTTTGTATAGCTACTCTGCTTATGAGTCCTTCTAAGTAAATGTCTTTCCTATGAACTAATTAGGTGTACTGGTTCATGATTAAAAGTAAACTCATTAGTGAGGAATAATGTGCTATAGTTTTACTTTAAACCTAGGACTAATGTGGTATAGTTTTGCTTTAAACCTTGCATCCCTGATAGACCCTGCACATTCAAATTCAACAAACATTTATTAAGCATCTACTGCATATAAAACATTGTATTAATTACTAAAGAGCTAAGAAAAAAATAGGACACAATCACTTCCTTTATGAGTATTATTTTCTATGGTAATCTTTATAGTTAAAAATTCAGGTAATTAGATCCTTCTTAACCCTCCCCCCACACATACACATCTACACAGTCAATGTCTGTAAGTATTCATGAAACTAAGGAAACTAAATTGCTAGTTTGTTATCCCAAACCATTGTATCTTATTTTCTTTTTGTTGTTATGGTCATTTTATTCTACTATACAAAAATATACCATTAGCCAATATTTCACCCTGTCTTCTGTGGTACCTCTGCATTTTTGATGCATTTTTTAAAAAACAATATACAACAATTAACTCATGTAAAACTTCACTCACATTTTCTGTAGGTTATTTTAGTTCTTCATGATTTATTACATTCTTGATTAGAGAGTTAAAATACATGAATTTAAATTTTTGTAGCCATTGTGAATATTGTTTCCTTCATTTTGCTTACTTTGCAAGCTTTTGTTTCTTTCTCTAAATCCTTGTCATTTTTTATAATACAATAATTTTCTAATGCATTTGAATTCCATTTGTTCAGTCCTGGTCCAGGGAAACGGCACCTATTTTCTTCTTGTTCTTTACTACTATTAAAAATGATACCAGGCTGAAGGCAAGAAGGAAGAGTAAAAGCAGGAACTTGCTTGAGCTCACATTCCAACCACCTCTAGTACCTGCAAAATATGATTCTAAATAAATTTTATTGCTACAGAAACCACAAAGAGACAGATAGATACAAATCTCCCTCTGAAGGCAACCTGGAAGGCCAACAGGATGGATCTATTGCACCAAGCTTAGATTGGAGCACAGTCCTGTGTGAGTCACACCAACCCAGATCAGCAGTACAGACCAACTGAAGCAGACTTCGGGAGAGTGAATCAATGGCAGCTGTGGAGGTTTATAGACTTCTCAACCCATAAATGGCAAAGAGAAAGTAAAAGGTCATTGGGAAGCTCTATTGATCCTGTGTGAGATAAAAGCAAGGTCTGGCCACAAGGAAGATAAGATGGCACTGCTAAAACTGCTGCCTGCTGCTGCTTATGGCTATAGGCCTGCAGATCATAGGGGGACCAAGTGACTGTCCAGAGCGCAATTGTAGGAATCTCTTTGCTGGTTCTGAGGCAGTCTTGAATGGAAATCCTGAGGTGAGGAATGCTGACATGGCAGAGATTTTTGAGGTAGTGGAGAGAAAGTCCTCCTCATAGTTCTGAGGCCAGTGTCTGGAAAAAGCTCTGACAGCAGCTATGCAAAACCCCAGAAATATGGGACACAGTACTCTCCACTATGGAAGCACAGTTCTATTGTGGCAGAGAGCTCAAAAGTCTAGTAATTGGCTGGCAAGATAAGCAAATAGAGGAAGTACAATCAGATTATATAATCCTTTGGGGGGGACAAGAGGATCAAAACATAGAACCAGAAGAAGAAATCAAAATCAAAACTCCTGCATCAAAAGTCTTCAAGAAAAATATGAATTGGTTGTAGACAATGGAGAAGCTCAAGAAGGATTTTGAAAATCAAGTAAAAGAAGTAGAAGAAAAATTGGGAAGAGAAATGTGAATGATACAAGAAAATCATGAAAAAATAGTCAAAAACCTAACAGAAGAAAATAACACCTTAAAAATAAACTAACTCAAATGTCAAAAGAGGTCCAAAAGGCCAGTGAGGAGAAGAATGCCTTAAAAAGCTGAATTGCCCAGATGGAAAAGGAATTTTAAAAACCCAGTGAAGAGAATAATTCCTTCAAAATTAGTTTGGAGCAAATGGAAGTTTATGACTTTATGAGAAATCAAGATACTATAAAACAGATCCAAACAAATTAAAAAATAAAAGGCAATGGGAAGTATCTAAATGGAGAAAAAACACTGACCTGGAAAATAGAGCCAGGAGAGATATTTTAAAAAATATTGGATTGCCTGAAAGTCACGATCAAAAAAAGAGGGTAGACACCATCCTTCAAGAAATACTTAAGGAAAATTGCCCTGTTATTCTAGAACCAGAGAGCAAAATAGAACTTGAAAGAATTCACCAATCACCTCTTGAAAAAGATCCCAAAAAGAAAACTCCTAGGAATATTATAGCCAAATTCAAGGGTTCCCAAGTCAAGGAGAAACAATTTGGATATTGTGGAAACACAATCAGGATAACACAAATTCTAACAGCTTCTACATTAAGAGATTAAAGGCCTTGTAATATGATATTCAGGTGGTCAAAAGAGCTAGGATTAAAACCAATAATCACCTACCCAGCAAAACTGAGTATAATGCTTCAAGGGAAAATGTGGATTTTTGATGACACAGAGGACTTATAAGCATTCTTGATGAAAAAACCCAGGACTGAACAGAGAATTTGATTTTCAAATACAAGAAACAAGTGAAACATGAGAAGGTAAACAGGAAAAAGAAATCTTAAGGAAATTATTAAAGTTGGACTATTTGTATTCCAAATGGAACAACAATCATTGTAACTCATGTGACTTTTCCCAGTATGAGGATAGTTGAAGGGTGTATGTCTGTATACATACATATATATATATATATATATATATGTAGGTATAGGAGGGTATGTGTGTGTGTGTGTTTCTGTATTTTTGTGTATACGTATGTACATGTATACATAGGGCACAGGATGAATTGAATACAAAGGGATAATATCTAAAAATTAAAATTGAGGTGAGAAAGGAATATATTTGGAGAAAGAGAAGGGGGAGATAGAATAGGGTAAATTATCTCATTGAAAAGAGGCAGAAGAAAACTGCTATGGAAAGTAAGTAAAATGGAGGGGAAGAGCAGGAAGGTGAAAGAGATTGAGTTAACCTTACTCTCATTGAATTTGTCTTAAGGAGGTAATAAAATACACAATCAATCCAATATTTTAATCTACAAAAAAGTAGGGGTAAGGGGATAAGATGGGGAATGATAGAAGGCAGGGTAGATTCAGGGAGAGGGTAGTTAGCAGCAAACACTTTTGAAAAGGGAGAGGGTCAAAGGAGAAAATAGAATAAATGGGAGGTGGGAAAAATAATTAGTCTTTCACAATATGTTATGGAAATATTTTTGCATAACTACACTTGTACAACCCATATTTATTTGCTTGTCTTCCCAGTGGGGATGGGAGAGGGGGAGGTGGGGCAAAGAATCTGGAACTTGACATTTTAAAAACAAATGTTTAAAAATTGATTTTTATATGCACCCAGGAAAAAAGATATACAGGCTATATGGGATAGAAATCCATCTTGCCCTACATGAAAGTTAGGGATGTTTGGGGAGGATATAAGAGAGAGCAAATTTGGGAAGGAATATTCATTAGGCTTGCTATCTTGGGGTGGAGGGTAGAGGAAAGCCATAGATGTACATCCCTGTAACTCAAACTTTGTAACTCAAAATCTTGTGGTAATTAATGTTGAAAATTACATATATATGTGTGTGTGTGTATGTATGTATGTATGTGTATATGTATATATGTATGTATGTGTATATCTTTTTAAATCCTACTTGAAATACTAGCTGTATGACCCTGGGTAATACCTCTGAGCAAGAGGGCATAACTCCTCTGGGCCTCAGTTTCCTCTTCTGTAAATCAGAGGGTTGTATCCCATGACCTATAAAGTCCACTTTGCTGGACTGTCTCCTGTAATCCTGATAGCTATCTGGCCACTGGACCCAGATGTCTCTGGAGGGGAAAATGAGACTAGTGACTTCACACAGCCCTCCCACACTTGAATCAAAGTCAATTGAAAGTCATGTCAGCATCTCTCTGATGTCATGGTCTTCTTCAAGAATGAAGAACAAACCACAATCATAGAATGCCCATTTCAACTGTCAATTTATGATTTAATGATCTTCAGCCTTAAGCCACAGAAACTTTTTGTTATAACTCTTTTCAAAAAGCATAACTACAATATTCCCAGAAATCTGATTAAGGAAAATATGATTCATAACTCCCTCCCCATCCACATAAGGCACGGCCTTTCTGCTTCTCAGGCCATGCCTACAATAGGCAGTTCCTCTCCAAAAGGAATTTCTCTGCACAAAATGCCAACCTCTTTGGAACACAGAGCTTCCCCTCTTAACAATTGTCTTTAGACTTAAGTGATTATAACTTTGTCTTTTAAAATGAACTTATCATTTAGGGGCGTTTTTGGAAATTTTGATCTTCAGGTTCTTTCCCTGCTATTCCTTCCCAAAACACTGAGAAGGCAAGAAAATTATATCAATTATAAGTGTGAAATCAAGTAAAACACATTCCCATGTCAGACACATTACAAAAAAAATCATAATTGTATTTCAATTAAAAAAATGTTTTTCATATGCAGCTGGAAAGTAAGATATACAGGCAATGGGGTATAGAAGTTCATCTTGTCCTACAAGGAATTAAAGGGAGATTGAGAGTGGGATATACGAGACGGAAGATGGGGGAAGCATTATTCAGTATGCTTGCCATGTTGGAGTTGGGAGCTAGGGGAGAGATGGGAAGAAAATCTGTAACTTTAAATCATTGGGAAATGAATGTTGAAAACTAAAAATATTTTTTAAATAAATAAGAATTTTCAGCTGGCATAAAAAGATGGTGCTGAGGATGTCGGACAAAGTACTTTCTTGAAACTTCTCTCAGTACACAGCATCACTTCAGAGAGATCTACTAGGGTTAGAAATTATAGCAAATAGAATAATTATGAGAATATCATACACTCTTTGTGATGTACATAAGACTCACTCCATTTTTCTATGAAGTATTCATTGATTAGAATTGTTTATCTCAGGCACAATGCTTCTGATGAGTGCATTGTAAGCCCACATGCAATTATTCAGCTCTTCATAGCATTATTTAACCCTTTACAATGCTCCAATTGCACTAATAATCACAGTCCTCACATTGTGCCTTGTGTTTAAATATTGTCTTCATTATTGAATCATCCTATTAAGGACTATTCAGTTTCATAATAGTTTCTCTGTGAAGGTCTTTAATGTTTCCATTGTGGGTTAACCTATAAATAATAGTAGTATACAGAAATGTGAATATTGAATGGAACATTCTTGTAAAAGACTGGAAAACATAGTTCTGCCCATCTCATCTCATAGGCTTACTATATTTCAATGTGTTTTCTTATATTTGCTTTAGCTCATTTTGCTATGTCCCACTTTAACTTAAAAGAATCTATCAGTCACTCTCTCTTAAAACCATAACAGAAGAATAATTTGTGCCATAAGGATCAACATCTTTTTTTTTCAGGGTGGACTGAAGATTTTATGTCTTAATGTCACTAGTTTTTTTTTTAATTTTAATTTATTTTCTTGGTTACATCATTCATTTCCACAAGGTTTTGAGTTACAAATTTTCTCCCCTTTTTGTCCCTACCCCCCAGCCCAGAACATTGATCGCACTGTAAGACCCCTCCCACAATCTTCCCTTTTATGCCCTCCTCCAACACCTCTCTAGT
>JAQQSW010017063.1:0-11541 GCA_028646575.1 Pseudocheirus occidentalis | reverse complement strand
TGTACACATATATACACATACTCACATATGTCTTCATATGCATATACATATATATATATGTACACCCTTCTATACAGACATACGCATATGTAAACACATATACACATTTATATTCCCTTCACCTATCCTCATACTGAGAAAAGTTTCATAAGTTACAATTCTCATTTTTCCAAGTTGGCATATAAATAGTTCAACTTTTTAAAATTTCTTATCATTTCTTTTCCATGTTTACCTTCTCATGTTTCTTGGATTTGAATGTCAAATTATTTATTCAGTTCTGTTTTTTTCAGCAAGAATTCTTGAAAGTCCTCCACCCCATTGAATGACCATATTTTCCCTTGAAACGTTATACTCCATTTTTCTGGGTAGGTGATACTTGGTTTTAATCCTAGCTTCTTTGATCTATGGAATATCATATTCCAGGTCCTTCAGTTCCTCAGTGTAGAAGCTGCTGGATCCTGGGTTATCCTGATTGTGTTACCACAATATTCAAATTGTTTCTTCTTGGCAGCTTGTAATAGATTCTCCTTGATCTGGAAAGTCCAGAACCTGGCTATAACATTCCTAGGAGTTTTCTTTCAGGGATATTTTTCAAGAGGTGCTTGGTGAATTCTTTCAAGTTCTATTCTGCCTCTGGTTCTAAAACATCAGGGCAATTATCCTTGAGAATTTCTTTAAGGATGATTTCTAGGTACTTTTTCTGACTGTGGCTTTCAGGTAGTCCAATAATTTTTAAATTGTTTCTCCTGGATCTATTTTCCAGGTCAGTGATTTTTTTTAATGAGATATTTCACATTGCCTTCTATTTTTCCATTTGTTTAGATCTTTGTAATAGTATCTTTATTTCTCATAAAGTCATTTGCTTCCATTTTTCAACTCTAACTTTGAAGGAATCATTCTCCTCAGTGAGCTTTTGAGATTCTTTTTTCCATCTGGCGAATTTGACTTTTTAAGGTATTCTTCTCCTCGTTGTCTTTTGGGTCCTCTTTTTCCACTTGAGTTAATCTATTTTTTAAGGTGTTATCTTCTTCAGTCAGGTTGTTGACTCTCTTTTCATGATTTTCTTTCATCATTCTCATTTCTCTTCCCATTTTTTCCTCCTCTTCTCTTAATTTAGTTTTCAAAATCCTTCTTGAGCTCCTCTATGGCCTGTAACCAGCTTACATTATTTCAAAGCTTTTGGTGAAGGAGTTCTGACTCTGTTGTGTTCTTCCTGTTCTATGCTTTGATCCCTTTTGTCCCCCCAAGTTAAATTGCTGAACTTGGTTTGCTTCTTTTGCCTACTCATGTTGTCAGTCAATTAATTTCATTTGTGAGCCACAGCAAAACTCTGCTTTCAGAGGGGAGAGCTGTGTCCCAAATTTTGGGGGTTTTTGAAGCTGCTGGACCTATTAGGATGTGTAGCTTCTGCAGCCCCCACCAGCTTTGGCTCACTGAAAACTTACCTCAGTACCACCACCCAATACTGCAATCCCAATCCAGGCTCGTTAAGGCCAGAACACTTAGCCTCTGAATGATGGCTTGCCCCCCCCCTGCTATCTGCAGGCCAAGATCTCTGAAGCAGTCATGTGGAGGTGGCTCCTAGGCCGCTGCTTCTGCTGCTTTCTTGCCCTGGGTGTGGACAGACAGACCCAATTTTCTCCCCCAAATTTATCTAAGTTCCACTGACCTTTCACTTTGTCCTTGTTTCTTATGGGTTGATAATTATGGGAAATGCCACAGCTACCAGTGATCAACTCTCTGGAGTGTTCCAGCTGTGGCTTGTCCTAACCTCCCTGGGACAAAGCCATGGTTTCAGGCCAGACTGGGCTCAGCTCCCAACACTCTGCAATGAGCCCTTCCCATCCTGCCTGCTGGGCTTGCCCCTGTGGGAGATGTGTTTTCTGTGATTTTCTGGGTTCTAGAGCTCTAATTTTTTTTTATTATTATGGTCATTATGGTGGGAGCTGAGAAGTTCTTCTGCTTCTATGACACCATCTTGATTCTGCCCAAGCAGGCAGTTTTTCAATGAAGGAATCAAAACTATATGTAGTCATATTAAAAAAATAAAAGCTCTAAATCATTATTGATTAGGAAAATGCAAATTAAAAGATTTTATTATCATCTCACTTCCTTCATATTAGCTAAAATAATAGAAGAGAAAAATGACAAATTGTGGAAGAGATATGGAAAAACTGAGACACTTATACACTGTTAGAAGAATTGTGAACTGAATCATCTATTTTAGAGTAATCTGGAGTTATGCCTAAAGTGTTATGAAACTCTGTATATACTCTGACTCTGAAATACCACTCTGAGATCTATTTTCTAAGGTGATTACTGGAAAAGGAAAAGAACATATATGGTCTAAACTATAATACTTGCCTTTGTGGTGGCAAACCAGTGGAAAAATGATGGGGGGTACATGATTGGGGGATTGCTAAATAAGTTATGGTATATAAATGTGATGGAAAACTAGTATGTTATAAGAAATGATGAGGTGCTTGATTTTAGGGGGAAAACATGAAAAAAATAACTTGCATGAAATAGTGAAGAGTGAAATGGGTAGAATCAAAATGATATGATATATAGTAACAGAAGTATTGTTTGAAGAACAACTGTGAAAGGTAAGAGTAATTATGAGTATTATAAATACTTAGTTCAACTACAAAATATGTATGAAGATAGATGCTATGCCCCTCCCCTGCTCACACCCTACATACATTTCTGTATCTAATGGTAGCCTTCTATTATGTGGGGTAGAGAGAGAGGGAAAAAATGTTCACAGCAGAGAACCGATGAAAACATAAGGAAGCACAGGAAAGAAGGGCAATTTTGAAAATGATGTGTAGTGTTAATTACATTTTTTAAGTAAACAATATTAAATTGGGAAAAGATCCATTTAGGGTTCCTATGGCACAGTGAAATATAGTAAATGTTGGGTAAATACCCAGAATCTTTGTTCTACATGCAGTTGAGTGTCTGTAGCCCAGGAGTTCTTTTTTGTATGTCACAGAACCCTTGGGTGGTCTCTTGAAGCCTTTGAGACCCCTTAGGATAATGTTTTAAAATGACTAAAATAAAATAATAAAATTTAATAAGCACTTCAATGTTTTCAAAGCACCACCTTAACATTATGTCATTAGTTTCTGACAACAACCCTGAGAAGTAGCTGTAATTATTATCCCCAAGTGAATGGAATTACAAAGGAATCCAATCATATTGGAATTCAATTTTCAAAAGATTAAAACAACAATGAGAATAACAAGTTCTTGGACTACAGGTTAAGAACCTGTCATTAAGTCCAATCTATGCTTCAACAGTAAAAAGGTCACAAAATCCCTGGCGAGTAAACATCCTACTTCTAATTGAAGAACACAGCCTGGAGACTGGTCTTTGTACTGTGTGGTAGCCCTAGTTGTTAGTAAGTTTATTATTATATCAAGACGAACTTGTCATTCTGAAAATTCCACCCACTGCTCTTAGTTCTGCCCTCTGAATCTAGTTGCCACAAATCATGTTTTTTCTTCCATGTGACTTTCCTTTGGATACTTGTAGGATTCATAGACCCTTCAGTGTCTATTCCTTCAACCCTGAACATGCTCTATCTTATCAATGTACTTCTGAAAGTATGATACTTTAAACTAAATATAATATCCCTAGGTTTAAATGACCAAGGTCAGGGACCTGTCATTGTGTATCCCATGATTCTTTTTCATTGGGGCAATTAATCTGGAAAATCACTTGAGTTAAATCTTGGTCCTTACTCAATTATTTAAAGCCATTTATCAATTCCCTTTCCCCCTTTCCATCATCAAATAGATGATGTGGTGGTAAGTACAACATATACACACACAAAACACATACAAGCACAAAACACAATGTTTCAGCTTTTCAAGATATTCCAACTTATTTAGACAGGATGGCTTCTATTGTTTCATACTACAGAGAGGCCAATTTATATAATTCTCTGTAAAATACAACATTGAGACAAGGCATTATAGTCACTTCTGGATATCTAACTTCTTCTCTCTCCTTCTCCCAACCTGGAATTATAATGAAAAAAAATAGGCAAAAATATAGAATAAAATGGCCACATCTGATTTTGCATGCAAAGATTCCCCCCTGTAGTCTGTCAAGAGAAGGGATATACCTTTCATTATTTGTTCTGTGAGCCTTATTCAGCACCGTCATTTTACAGAAGGGCCAGAGGACGAGAGAGCATAATGGACTTATCTAAGTACACACAGTTGGTTCTGTACTCAGGTTTTCTATCTCCAAATACATTGATTGATTTTTGTAAATTCACTTTTAAAATAATTTACTAATGCCTTTTCTTTGACCTTAGTCATTTTCAGGTTTACTCTGTGCTCAATCTCACCCAATCTCACTCAGTCTCACTCCTCTCTAAGAAAAATAGGTTGCCCCCCTCAAAAAGAGATTTTTTTTGTTTTTGCTCTTCTTTCTTTTTTTAAGATATCATGTATAACAAATCCAACAAACCATGTTTTTAGATCACAACTTTTCTAACAGAAGGAAGGGGTACATCTCAATTTTAGGTGAAAAACAAATATAATTAAATACAGTCCCTGCCCACAAGAATTTTATAGCATTAATTAGACTGTATGTGACTAGAGAGATTTGTACAATATTTTATACCTCTTTTATATCTTTCTCTGAATCTATAACTTCATCAAACTATACAGTGATAGATAAGAAACTAGATAGCAAAATGGAAAGAGTTATGAGTTTTTAGAAAACAAGATTCGAAATGACAAGCAGGATGCTCACAGCAAAACCTGGAAAGACTTAACATGAACTGATGCAAAGTGAAATGAGCAGAATAAGGAGAATATTGTATACAGTGATTGTATGATTAAGGAGAATATGGAGAATATTGTATACAGTTATTGTATGATGATCAGCTGTGAAAACCAGCTAGTTTGGCAATACAAAGATCCAAGACAGTTCTGAAGGACTTATGATGAAAAATGCTACCCATCTGCAGAGAAAGAACTCATGGAGTCTCAAAGCATATTGAAGAATATTTTTCTTTACTTCCTTTTTTGGCATGTGTTTTCTTTCACAGTATGACTTACATGGAACAGTGTTTTACATGACTGCACATGTTTAAGCTACATCAAATTTCTTGCCTTCCCAATGAGGAGGGAAGGGAATGGAAGGGAAGGAGGGATGAAATTTGGAACTCAAATTTTGAAAAAAAGAAAATTAAAGTTGTTTCAACATGTAATTGGGAAAAAATAAAATATTAAAAAAGTAAGATCTCAATTCAAACTCATGCCTCAAAGATCCTAATACTATGAAACACACTAATAATGTGAGTTAGACAGTGGAAAATCAGGCTTGTACTGACTCAGAAATCTGTGTCACTGGGTGCCACCTACTTCTGTCTTTTAATACCTTTGTGACATTTGGTGAGTCTTTAAGTTTCCTCTTTTGTCAAAGAAAAGAGCCGGGCCAAGGTTATGCACTTTGTAGCTTTGCATCTACATTCCTATATAGTATGAGAATGAGAATGACATGGACAGCAGCAGTTCAGAAACTTTCATTGTGAGAAAAATTCAGGGCTTCATTTTGAGTTCTCTAAATTGGTTGACTTTGGTGATGAGATTCACTTCAGAACTACCTGATTACTTGGTTCAGGTATCCATGTAGATTTGGTTCTTTTCAAGGACATAGTAACTTCTTTACACATCTCAGACATCACACTATAATGAATTGTGATATGTTCATATGTTTCCTTTGTTGAACCACATTACAAACACTTTTATCTAAAAATGTCTTGTCATCTGTTCATGACTTTTTTCCTTTGTGCCTCAATGATCATTTTGCCTGTACAAAATGTACTTGGTGGTTAATTTCTTCTAAATCTCCACAATTAGCAGTATTTTTTTTCTTTCACCACCAATAAAAAGTACCATGAAGATAGATACAGAATTTTAAAAATTATGAAAATAAGTAGATATTCCTTTCTATTTACCTTTTTTTTTTGGTTTTTGGAGGGAGAATCAGGGTAATTGGGGTTGTGACTTGCCAAAAGTCAAATTGCTAGTAAGTGTTGTGTCTGAGGCCGGATTTGAACTCAATTCTTCCTTACTCCAGGACCAGTTCTCTATTCACTGTACCACCTAACCACTCCACTATTCCCTTTATATTCATTTTCTCATATTAATGAATGGGAAAACATATTCTTCCATGGTATCAGATTGCCTAGATTAAATTGTAACCCGTGGTTGCTATCAGGAAAGCAAAGGCATTGTGATACTTTCTATCTTTTTATTTCCTCATGCTGTCAGGTCAATCAGTGCAGGAATTGGATATTAATACAACATTTTCATTGTAATTCTGAGTACTTCTATTTACCTTGAATCTCATTTCAATTGATTGTCTGATACAATAAGAAATAAAATTAAGCCATCAATTTTAGAAGACTCTTTTAAAAGTTTCAATTGGAAATGGATTATCCTTCCCCCACCCTCACCACCACATGGGTTTATTAAATTCACTTGTTTCATGAGACTTTGGCACATACTTCCTTATTGAAAATGTCCACCTATCACTTCCCATCAGAATTCCTAATCAAATGAGTCAATCTGGCAGAATTACAAAACTTTAAGGGCAAAATTCTTGCCCCTTTATATTCTGAAAGATGCCAGACATGCAATAATAATAATAGCAGTTGTGTTTCCCTAGAAACTGTGGGGAAGAGAGGGCAGTAATAAATTTCCCCATATGTGACTCTCTTTGCCACTAAATATTGTTCTATAAATAAGACTGGAAAAAAGAACTTTTTTGGGGGGTGGAAATATCATGCCTAATTAAGGATGGAGAGAAGTGGCTTGAAGGCTATGCCAGTTAAAAAAAAATAAGGCAAATGTGAGTCCACCACTTTAAACCAACACACATAAATGAACTTTCCCAACATTAAAAGTTTTTGTAATTAACCCCATGCTGTGAATAGAAATTTGTGTGTGTATGTGATGGTTCAAAAAAATTATAGATGGAAGGATGGTCTTGGTTGGATATTGGCAAAAGGACATAATGGTGGAGGTTTGCCCAGGCTCTTGCTATATGTTGCCCAGCTCATGAGAAAGAAAATATTATGTTGTGCAAGCATATACATCTCACGCCTACCAGTTCTCGCTTATTCAGCACCCTCCCACTTTCTCTCTTTATGTGTGTGTATTTATCTTTTTTTTCTATCTTCCCTTTGCCTTTCAGTCTCTTTCTCTCTCTCTCTCACTGTCACTCTCTTTCTCTCTGTCTTACACACACGTACACACACACACACACACAATCACACACAATATCTTTCAATCTTTGTCATTCATGGACAACTGCCATATGCCATTAAGCAGGCTGGTTTGGTAGAACGGACACTATCCAAAACACTTGTGATAAAAAATAATAATACTTTTGTAAAAGATCCAGGATGCTCCCCAACTTATCTTTGGAGAATTATTCACTCTGAAGCACCATAAATGATGACTGTCTGTGGTGAGCATGGTCAAGATAATAATTAGGCAGATTGTTCCCCCCCCCACCACCAAAACTAATTCCAGTGTCAGGAATTCAGTTTAAAAGCAACTCGGCTACAGTCAGGTTCTGGCACAACTTCAAAGCTAACATTCAAAGTCAGAAAGCTTAAAACCGTGCAAGCTTATTTAGATTCTTTAAATGGCCTGGTTTAGTAGATTTCTGGGCATTTGAAGCTTTGTAAGCCATTGCAGACTAAAAAAAAGAAGAAAGTTAATCTGTGCAGCTAAGTTTTCAATAACGTGACATTAGATTCATTTCAAAAGCTTTTCTTCTTGTGTATCAAACCACAGTCAGGATTTCTCCAGGGTCTAGGATATGGACACTTCCACCTTCTTATGAGAGGATTGCTCCTCACATTAGGGATTAAATAGTCAGACTGAAAAATAGCTGTGCTTTTTGTCACACTAACAGTACAAATACAACATTTTCCCACAAACTTGGCCTGTGGCAACATGAATGGAACTTGTCTTCTAAGGCATCAGACCCTGTAACAGTGGAGAGAGACTAAACTATCACAATTATGGTCAAATTAATATATCATTTCAAATGTTATGACCTCATCAAAACATGCTGTTAATGTTTTAAGGTGTTCTGTGTGAAAACAGGGGAAATTTTAATTATAGAAACCCTAGGACTAAACAATCCACCTAGTAAGGATTTATTAATCTAATCCTCTTGTTCCAACACTGTGCAGGCATTATTTTTTTAGGACAAAATACTCCCCTGGCCTTACCTTGGAAAGTGAAGTTCATTACAGAGAAATTTTTAAAGGGGAAAAAAACAAAAACAAGCAAAATATAAACTTTATATTTGTAGATAGGGGCTTTGTATCCATAAGAAAAGAAAGTTTGTTCTCCAAAATGCTTATTCAAAATATGTGACTTCCATGTGGGTATTTTTCACATAAATGAGGAAGAGGTTCCTTCTAAGAAGTATGACCAATCAATCAAACCTAGCTTCTATGACTAAAGTATCTAATCAACAATTAGAGATATTTCTTGGTGTAGAGATAACACAATAGTGGCCTGATGCCCATAAAAGTTCTGTGCAGCGGCCTGACATCATGGGAATTTACACAGACTGCTTTCTCTGGACTGACTCTGTGTGCCAGCCCAACAAGCTTGGGGAGCTTTCAATAGACCATATGTTAAGAATGAATTAATAGCAAACTGAAGACATGGTGACAATCCCATAACATTTTGGCATATAATCACATGCTTCCTCTCTCCCTTATTTAATGGTTTCATATGTCAAATCAAGTCAAAAGAATTCATTAAGCTCTTACTTTGTCTTAGGCATCGTGCTAGACACAAGGGTTACAAAACAAGGAAAATACATTTCCTGCCCTCAAGGAGCTTGTGATATTAAATAGATTGTACATGACTAGAAGGTAAGGAGCAGTATTTTATACCTTTTCATTTCTTCCTCTGAGAATGAGAAGGAAATGACAAACCACTCCAGTATCTTTGCCAAGAAAACCCCATAGATATGATTGGCATGGTTCACAATGTCATGAAGAGTCAGATACCGTTGAATGACTAAACAACAACTGAATTTTCTCTGAGTATATCATCACATTATAATAGTAATAGATTAGGAAACTTGCTAGCACAATGAATATAGTGCTAGACTTTGACTTGAAAGACCTGATTTGAAATCCAGATTTTAGTAGGCTATATTACCATTTAATTCCTCTAATATTCAATTTATTCATCTGCAAAATGGGGAGTTGTGTTGAACTAGATGGCTTCTGAAGTCAGTTCTATGTTTGATAGTTAATTCCCTTTCCAGATTATAAACTATAAAACCGAAAGGACCGCATGTAAATTATATTTTTATTTTACCCACCATGAACCACGTCATCTCTCCCTGGGTACTTTCAACACAATGTCAATAATAATACTTTCACATCTTAATACAAGGTTATGATTTTTTTTTGCTCTTTGGAAGGCTATTGGAGTTAAGTGATTTGCCCAAAGTCACATGGCTAGTTAGTGCATCAAGTGTCTGAGGCCACATTTGAACTCTGGTCCTCCTGACTCCAGGGCTTGTGCTCTATTTGCTATGCCACTTAGCTGCCCTGGTTATATGAAATTTTATGGATAAATCTAAATTTATCATCTTGTGATTGACTCTCTGTTATGGAACCTTTTAAAATTTATCTAGACAAGAAATATGCCATTTATTGATGAACCCGTAAGTCAAGTATTTCTAGCCTATTGTGACCTACCAGAGCTTGTGTTTCACTGGCATAATCTTTGAGAAGTTAGGCGTTCTCCACACTATGATGAAATATTCAGGACATTAGGGGAAATCTTTGCAAAAGAATAAGTATTTAATAAGTGATTTCTAGTGAATGAATGAATAAATTTGATAATTATCAAATGGACGAATGAATGAATGAATCTTAGTGACTATAGAAATATTTTCCTTCTCTTTTACCTCCAAAACTTTTCATTAACACCAGAATTTTTCACATTATTTATAATATTCATTTTCTTAGGTTTAGTGCAGTACATATATATATATATATATATATATATGTATGTATATATATGTATGTATGTGTATGTATGTATACATATATATAGAGAGAAATGTAAATACATATATATATATATATATATAATTTCCAATGAATTCTGTTCAGATCAAAAAGCATTTAAGTGCCTAGTATGTGCAGGACACTGTACTATAAATTGACATAAAGCTAGGAAAATGGGAAATGGATAACATTCTAGCAAAAGTAACAGAGAAGTTGTCACATAGAAGTAAATCAAGAAGCAAGGAATACACAATGCCAAGGGAGAAGGTACAGCAGAGTAGGGTATAATCAACAGAGTAAAAATCTTCAAAAAGTACAAGGAGAATGAGAAATCACAAAAATCTATAAGATTAACCCAATTCTACAATATTGTAATGTGATAACCAGGTACCATATTAGATAAGAGTACTCCTCTTGAAAGTGGGAAAAACTAGCATTTAATCCTGCCTGAGACACTTACTAACCATGGGGCCCTGAGAAAATAACTTAAATCTTAGTTTCCTTATCTTATGAAAGGCCATTAAATGTACTTCATTCCATAATCATAACAATAACTAGAACTATACATACACAATACACACATATGCATACATATGTACCCACATATATACACATGTGTGTGCACAGGTATATATATACATGCTACAATTACATACATGAGATTGCTATGTTTTTGTATAATTCATGGAGTTTTCTCTGTTTATATTAGAGAAGACAATGAAATCATTCAGATTTTCATTAACAAGGCACTAAAAATCAAAATGTTTTATTATTGAATAAACATCATATAAAATTAAAATGAATGAACAGTAATTTGATACCCTGATCAACTTAGAAATTTGAGAACAAGATATAAAATGATATCTTTTCTAATCTAACAAATTCAGGAAGCTTTTCATTCTTGTATAATTTTTGCCTCCAAAAGAATCTTTTACTCAACTGTAGTATAGGGTTTTTTTTATTTTTCTCTCCTTTCCATTTATTTTTGATAAATTTTCAGAAATTCAGTTTCAATTGGCATAGACATGCATATTTTACAATGTCCAACTCCAGCATCTTTAGCAACATATAATATGAATATATTCAGGATTTCTTTGAAAGAAGACAAAATAAAATTAACCACTAAGATTATAAATGTACTTCCCTTTATTTCACCAAAATTATGGAGCCATCATATGCATTTAGACTATTCTAATCTGGAATATGCTTGAAACTCTGATGCTACATGTAGACAATCTTCAATGTGATTAAGTCTGCAAAAACATAATGTAAAAATTTCCAATTTGATTGATCAATAAAAATAATTGTTTTCCAAAAGAAATTTATTTTTAATCCCAAATAATCTGTACTTTACATTTATAAGTACCGCCTCATTGCTACTTAAGGTGAAATCTGAGCAATATTCCCAAAGACTAGGAAAGCAGAATGACAGGCTCCTCACCCAAAATGCAACAGGA
>JAQQSW010017062.1:0-11541 GCA_028646575.1 Pseudocheirus occidentalis | reverse complement strand
TTTAGCTTTATTTCTTCTGGCTTTATAAATGAGGAGATTGCCCCAGGTGCTTCCAATCCACTCTCCTCTCAACTCCAGCTGTGATTACTCCCAAGGAGTTAACTGGAAGTAAGGAGCTAAGCCTTTGAGGTGCTAAGTGCCTTTAGTAAGTGCCAATAGAAAGGGGCATGGAAGATCTTCTGATTTCATTAACATTACAGCATGGACAAGGATGCTGGAAGATGGGGACATGTCTCTGCAAAGACGAGCATTCCTCTCTTCCATGTGTACTCTGACATGTAGGAGCACTCACCTCTTCTCTCACTGCATCCAAACCTCTCAGTGTGGCCGTTTTCTTTCTGTATGACTATGCATGAATCCTCTTCCATATGCCCTTGAGGCACGTATTTTAGTACTCACAAGTACTTTTTATGTTAGTCAGTATGAGTGGTTTCCCCCATATTTTCTCTATGGTCACACATGAAGATAATCCTCCAATTCTCATATAGAAGAAAAGAGAGAGAGAGAGAGAGAGAGAGAGAGAGAGAGAGAGAGAGAGAGAGAGAGAGAGAGAGAGAAAGAGGGAGGGAGAGAGAGAGAGAGAGAAAGAGAGAGAGAGAGAGAGAGAGAGAGAGAGAGAGAGAGAGAGGGAATGGAAGATCCCTCCCTCACATGAATATACAGAGGAAATATGTGAGCCCTCCTGGACAAGAATCCATATACATATAGATACGCACATGCATATACATATATCTGTGAGTTTAACTATATTTAGGTATAACCAATCATGTATTTAATGCATACAGTGTCTGTTCTTTCTTGACTAATTTGACTTTTTTGACTAATCTCTGTGATTCTTCTACATTCTCTCTATATGCTGACATAAATGAGCACTTATACAGTCTTTCTGGATTCTTATAAAAGTTCTTCATTCCTGACTAGTTGCTCACAAACTAGTCCTCTCTTCTCTGTCTATATTCCTCTATATGAGTACTGATATACTCTCTGTGTACAGGGGCAGGAGCCTTCATTTATTCTCTCAGGGTAGAGAAGTGTGGAATACACTCAGGTATGTGGAGGGAACACAGGGTCACGTGAGGGCACATAGAGACATATGCATGCACATATATGCACACTCAGATACACACACATATATGAAAAGGGACAAGATGGGGACTCATATAGGAGAATAGAGAATGAATGTGTCAGTACTGAGATAGTAGGAAGACAGTGATAGCTAATGTTTATGTGGAGATAGAATGTATAAGTCATACAAATGAAATTCTAGAAAGTATCAGTGAGCACCTGTCCATGAGAAGGAAGAGAAAGAGCCTGAGTGAATGTCTATACATGCCTATGTGTCTTCATATGCCTGAGTTACCATGCATTCTCTATGTATTCATTTACACAAATATGAATTATTTATACTTTACAGGAGAGACTCTGTAGTCATATAGATGAGTATTCATAGGGGAATAACGAGAATACATATAAATGAGATATATAGGTTCTTTTCCTTATGTAGGATTGTTTAATCATATATATGTATATATTCCCATATATACCTTATGAAGAGAATTCTCCAATTCTCATATAGAAGAATAGAGAGGGAGAGGGAGAGGGAGAGAGAGAGAGAGAGAGAGAGAGAGAGAGAGAGAGAGAGAGAGAGAGAGAGAGAGAGGAGAGAATGGAAGGTCCCTCCCTCACATGAATATACAGAGGAAATATGTGAGCCCTCCTGGACAAGAATGCACAAAACCGGTGGTTTTGAAGAGGGGGACAGAGGGCCGCATGGACACACAGCAGGGGGTCTCTGGGCATCAGCCCCATCCCCAAGGTCCTCTCCCTCTTCCCTCCCCCTCCTCGCCCAATGGCCACAGTCAGGAAACCGCTGGCAGCTCCAGACACTTGTAGCCGCAGTGGGGGAGGGGGAATGAGCTGAAGAAGGTGTTTCAGAGAAGGGAAAATGAACTGGAGAGAGTGTGTGGGCGGGAAAGGGGGGCAATGAGCTGGAGCAGGCCTAAGGGAGAGAAGAAAATGAAATCAATAGTTCGTGATGGGAAAGGATGCTGTTTCCATGGAAACGGGTCAGTAGGATGCTTGGTGGTGACGAGCAGAGGGAGAGGTGGCGTTGGCGGGAGCAGGACTGCTGCCTCCCCAAGGTGGGCATTGACGTCAGCGGCCATTGGCCCTCGACGGGGGGTCTGCCCTTCTCAGACTCTTCTCTCCTTTTCTGGGAGCTCTCTAAGGACACCAAGTATTTGGAGTGAATGTATGAGAGGGGAGAGAGGCCAGGGGACCCACCCAAAGCCCAGAAAGCCCAACTGAGGCTCAGGCTCCTGAGCCTGTGGGAAAAGGGCTCAGGAAACCTAAACTCCAAACTGTAGGACTCCTGGCTCATGGTAGAGAAAGGGTCCCCAAATGGTCCCTCCGAGATCTTGCCCCTGGGATGTAAGTTCTGACAGCCCCCATGAGATGGGGCAGGGCACCTCTGATTCAGGAGACAAGTCCAGGAAGAACCAGGGGTTTTATTCCAATCTTTAGGGTTGTAATGAGGGCAGAACTAGGTGACTGGAGGATACCTCCAGGGAAACAATTGGACTAGCAGGGTTTTCTCAGTTGGGGAGTAAGGGACAGTTAGCTAACATTGGGGGAGGGTTATGGATGTGTCTGAAAGCACTTATAGGTATGGATAAGATTTAGGGTTAAAAGAGACCTCAGAGCTCATCTGGTCCAGCCTCAATGCAGAGAAGGGGTAGCTGAGGTCAAGAAGACAGCAAGGACATGACCAAGGTCACGCAGCCAATAAGGGCCTTGAGCCCAGCCTCCACCTTGTCCTCCTCTGACAGCCAAGCTTCATGGACTGAGTGTCCCTAGGAAGGTTCCCCAGAAGCTGGAGGGCAGGTTCCCCATAGAGCTAGAGGTTCTGGGAGTCTTCAGTTAGGACTATGGCATTAAGGGAAGGCAAACTGAGTTCTCACACCCAGTTTTCAGCCAGCCTGGGATACACAGGTAGCAGGGTGAGCCTTAGTAAAACCCATGTCTTCCTTGAATTATTTGTCCATTTGTGAAGTAAAGGTGATGACCACTAACTGCTTCACCCAGAGCCCTACTGGGGCTGGGAGGTGATAGCAGAGGGCAGGCTGAAGAGGCCAGAAGCAGGAGCTAAATCCAATTGTTGGTCAAAATGGGACCAGAAATACTGAAGAGCAACTGCCCCAGGAGAGCTATGAACACTTCATCACCAGGCTCGGTGGCTGGACTCCACAGTTAATCATTTAATTCAGTGAAGCAAACACAGAAGTTGATTCTAAGCTCAACGACTCAAAGCTCAAGAGAGAAAAATGTGGCTTATGGTAACGACCCTTCTACCCTGACCTATTCCACATTATTATTTATGAGTGAAAAGAGGTTGTGCATTGAGCAAAGGACACATATTCTCTCTCTGTCTTTCTCCTTCCCTCCCTCTTTTTCTTCCTCCTTTCTCTCTCTCTGTCTCTGTCTCTCTCTGTCTCTCTCTGTCTCTCTCTCTGTCTCTCTCTCTCTCTCTTACACACATACATCTACACACACACGCACACTTTCTCACACATACTCACACACACTCACACACATACACAGACTCCTTATTTCATACAGCATTTTTCTTTTCCATGTAGGTGTTTCTGTTATACTGTTTTACTGGTTTTTCTCATTTTCCTATATAAGTCTTCCCAAGGTTCTCTAAATTCTTTGTATTTATCCTTTCTTATACTACAGAAATATTCTATCACCGTATGGTACCAGTAGGTAGCTGGGTAGCACAGTGGGTAGAGCCCTGAGCCTGTAGTTGAAAAGCCCAAATTTCAAATCCAGTATAAATCACTGAACTACTGCCTGCCTCAGTTTCCTGAACTGCAAAATGGGGGTTACAATAGCACCACATGGTGCCATTGTCTGAAGCACATGAGATCTTATCTGTAGAGCCCTTAGCTCAGTGCCTGGCTTGTCAATGATCCACATTCATTAAGCACCTACTATGTGCTAGGCCATAGTTGAAACTTAATAAGAGCTTTTTCCTCCTGAGAACAATTCATTTATCCATTTCTGAAATCAACAGGGCTCTATTCTGTTCCAAGTTCTTAATGAACACCTAGTGTCATGCTGAACATTTTGATATGCATCCTGAAATTTAAGGTCTTCAAGGTTTAAGAACTTAAAGCTGCACTAGGACTTTTGGGACATGTGGTATATGGACCAAATTTTAGCCTCTCTTCAATATAAAACCAGTGATGTACAAGCTATTGGAGCATTCCCATTTTTAACTGAGTGTTTAGGCTTAGTACCAAATTGTTTTCCAGAATTAATGGGCTTCAGTAAACATTTATTAAATGCCTATCATTAGCAGAAACTCCATCCTGGGCAGTAGGACAAATTCAAAGTGGTGAAAAGTCCACCCTGGATCTCTTAGCATTGATGGTCTGGAGAATTAGGTGAATACTGCTCAAAGACCCAATGGTCCAGTTGGGTACATTACAGTGGTATAAACTCAAGAGCTGTGGCAGATGAACTGCACAGGGTTGTTTTCTTTGGGATATTTTTTGTCTTTTTACAATCTCTGTAGGATGGCTTATAGGATAGGGGAAATGGGAGGGACATATTCAAAATGAATTCAGTCATGGTCCAGCAGGGGGTGGTATGGGAGTTAGGATAAACACACACACAGACACCAGCACTTAAACACACTGACAACTGTGCACCCCCAGTCCAATCATTTCATTGAAAAGTTTAGTGAGGGGCGGCTAAGTGGTGCAGTGAATAGAGCATCAGCCCTGGAGTCAGGAGTACCTGAATTCAAATCCAGCCTGAGACACTTACCACAAAAAAACTAGCTGTGTGACCTTGGGCAAGTTACTTAACCCCAACTGCCCTCCAAAAAGAAAAGTTTCATGAATATAAATTAGTAATCAGGGTAAGGAAATTAAAGGGGGTCAGAAGAGGGCCTTCAGAAAGGGCTGATTGACTTAGGAAATGGAGAGGTCCAGTAGACAAAGGAAAAACAGGCTGAGAACCAGAACTCCTGAGGGACATCTCATGGAAAAGGATGATGGAAGGTTTGGATATATCCTCTCATGGATGAGGACTCCTAACTGTCCAAGCAGAAGTTCAGTATTCATCAAGTATTCATCCACGAATCTCAAAAGAGATTCTGTGATGGACCATAGAGTAACCATGAATACAGAGTCTGAAAGAGAGTGTCCTCCTCCTGAGAGGACCCATCTGTCACCCAAAGGAGCCTCTCCAGACTGAATTGTTATAGGAGGGGTCTCATTCTCAGTATCTAAGGGCATCTCCCCCCCCCACCGAAGGACTACTGAGATAGGAAGCTGTAGACATGCAACTTGCATTGTAAAGAAGAACTACTTCAATGTTTCTGGCATCTCACCTATCTCTAGGTGGGTATTTCATCCCTCTTTTAGTAAGGTTTTTCAAATTCTTCACATTACCACCTAGATCCATCAAGCTTTCTTTTCCTTCTTGGTGCTGCCTCATTATTTCTTCTCATCTTCTGTGGGTGGAGCTTTCTAATTGCATCTGCTGTCCTGGAATTATCCTTGACCTCTTAGGCTCAGACGCCCTCCCAAACCATGGCATTTCCCAGTCTTCTCCATCCCACTTCCTCCACACTCATCCACATCCCCTTCTCTCCCTGACCACCCCAGCTCAGCCCCAAGGCCAATAGCCAGGGCCTCCTGATGGTTATGGGGGTAATGATGATGATGGAGGGGGAGGGCCTTCCTGAACTCACAGAAGTTAGAAAATGGTGCTCATTCCTAAAGCACAGCTCTGACTCAGTCCCTCTGCTCCCTAAGGAGCTTCACTGACCTCCCTTGCCTCCAAGATTAGATTCGCTTCTGCTTGTCTATTGGAGCCCTTCACAGTCTTCATCCAGCCTCCTATCCTCCCCTGCACACACGGGGTACTCCAGCTACCTGGCCAGTTTGTCCTAGGTACGTTTCCCCTGCCATTGTGGGAGACTGTTTTTCTAAACTGCAGCCAGGTGGGTAGAGAGTTCAACCTGGAGTCAGAAAGACTGGATTTCAAATACAGCCTCATACACTTGCTTCCTGGATGTTCTATGAAGGTTGGTTTCAGTCAAAGGGCTGCACTTAAGCACCCAGAGCGCCACATGTGGTCTCAAGACCCCTGCTTCCCCACCCCTGCTAGGTAATCCAAGAACACTTGTTTCTGCTGTTTGGAGGACAGAGATGGCATGGGTCCCCTTTTCCTCAAAGGGTAACCAAAAACATCCCTTATCTCCCAGGGCTGCTGGGCAGTCTTACAGAGACATCACGGAGCTACATCTATATGTGCAATTGGCATGTTGAATATTAATGGTACTTTATATATCTACATACACATTTATTTATATGTATTTGTACATATAGAGCATCTAGGTGGGGTAGTAGATAGAATGATGGGCCAGGAGTCAGGAAGACCTGAGTTCAAATTTGACCTCAGGCACTTACTAGCTGTGTGACCCTGGCCATGTCACTTAACCTTTTCTCCTCGGTTTCCTCATCTGCCAAATGATCTAGAGAAGGAAATAGCAAACCACTCCAGTTTCTTGCCCAGGAAAATCCCAAATGGGGTCACGAGGAACTGAAAAACAAAACAAAACAACAACAGGACTGACCCCATTTGAAGTTTTTTGGCCAAGATAGTGGAGTGGTTTGCCCTTTCCTTCTCCAGCTTATTTTACAGATGAGGAAACTGAGGTGAAATGACTTGCCCAGGGTCACCCAGCTTCTAACTGTCTAAAGCCTCATTTGAACTCAGTAAGAAGAGCCTTCCTGACTCCAGGCCCAGCACTCTGTCCACTGTGCACCCCTTGCTACACCACAAAAAGGAGAGACAGCATTATATGACTTAAAACTTACCACCTTTTGCCCATAATACTTACTCGTCTGTTATAATTTCTACCTTTGTGCTCATAGGCTGTATGTAGAGAAATATATGAGTATTTATGTATTTGAATGTATGGAGAGAGTATGAGTACTCACTTGTGATATATTCACAATTTTCATAGGAATGAATTGTCATATAGTCTCTGTATATTCATAGTCTCTCTATCTTGATATATATATATATATATATATATATATATATATATGAATACATACATATTAACGTAGAATTAGTGAAAGGTGGGGCAGGGTTACCTTGTGGAGACCTCCTGTATGGGACAGTAAAGACTCTTGCCCAAATTAAACTCAGAGGCTTCTTAAGGTAGAAAGTAGAAAGCAGTTTATTATGATCTCGCGAGAAAAGGTGTCCCCAGTGTGACAAAGGGCCAGAAGGGAGAAGCTCCCTACAGAAGGCAAAAGCATGGTTATAAAGCCCTAACATGGGAATTCCACAGCTCAACTGACCCGCCTTACCATTGGTTGGTAAAGCAAGCTCACAATCTTCTTATTAATGCCAACCAATCGGCATAAAGGAATCTCAATCCATTACCATAATTATTACTAATGAGGCTCTGATTTTGTTAGGTAACATACATAATACATGAGGTACACCAAGCAAGCACAATAACAACCCCAGAATATGGAACCCCCTTCAGTCCAACCTAGATGTCTCCTTATCTGGGCTTCAGTGTCCCAAGGTTGCTGTCTGCTTTCTGATTGGTCAAATCCATCTGCTGTTGCCAGCTCCTTTTATTCTACATTATTTCATTTTTAGTATTATCTAGGAGTTCTCTGGGAACTGGGAACCCAACTTCTTCCCAAGGCTACTGCTTCAATTCTTCCCAAGGCTACTGTCTGGTACTTTTTATCAGTAGTCTTATTTCAGCAATTCTTGCAGTTCTGTACAAACTTAACCCTTTGCTACCTCTCACACTAACATTCCTTTCCCCAAACTAAAAACTCCTCTAATTTCGTCTCAATAGTTAATTCAATCAATTGTATTAATACCTAATAGCTCTTACATTACCTTGAAATACACAATGACACCATATATATGGGGAAACCATACTGAACTTAGTTACAAAGTATAAGGAAGAAATAAGAATATAATAGGATGTTTAGAATGGAGTAACTTCACTGCAAGTCATCCCTCACACTCCTGACTCACTAAAAAGGACATCCATGTTACTCTCCATAAGCTCTCACTTGGGGGGGGGGTCTATCTGGCCCAGATTCAGGTCTGCTTGGCTTTTGGCTCCCTGTCTATACCTGTGGACTGGGAGTGTCTATCAGTGGAACAAGAGATGCCTGATGGATGAAAAATGTACCCACTGGTCACCTGAGGCTCAGAGGTCTGAGCAGCAGCCAAAGTCAGCCATCAAAATCACATCCCAGATCCAGGGACCCTCCAAAAAGGGAGAGAAAAGATTGTCAGTTGGACACAAATGAACCTTTGCCTTCTGTTTCCATGGGCTCTGAAGGTGACCTGACCTGTGTAGGGTGGGGGTAATTCTAGCCCTCTTTCAGCCTTTTACAGTAAGAGGAACAGTAGAAATTCATAGTTGGGGGCCACTCCAAAGACAAGCATTAGAGGAGCAGGGCTTTTTTAGCCAGAGAGGAGAGTTGGGTGGGGAAGGCCTGTGGGAGTAGGGTCTGAATGCCCTTGTAGGTTTGGAGGGATGAAGGCTAAAAGAGGCCTCCGAGCTCATCTGGTCCAACCTCTTTTGAGAAAAGGGTAATTGAGACCAAGAGGAGGCTAGGGACATGGCCAAGGTCAAACATTCAACAAGGGGCAGAACCAGGCCTTAAGCATGGGCTTCTCTTACCTGCCAGATTGACTGACTTCCATCTTGGCATCTCCCTCCTCTGACAGCCAAGCTTCATGGGCATTAGGTCCCTGGGAAGAGACTACCAAAAGATGGTGGGCAGGTTCCCTATAGAGCCAGGGGTTTGGGGGATTCTTCAGGTATGACTGTGGGGTTAATAAAAAGCAAATTTAGCTCCCTCAGTTTTGGACTAGTCTGATAGAGACATTTAACAGATTGACCTGTAACAAATCCCATGCCTTCCCTGAATGAGTTCCTTCCATTTGTGAAATAAGGGGGATGACCCATAACTACTTCACACAGAGCCCTACTGGAACATTTTCATGGAGGGGGGGGCGTGGAGGTGTTGTATTAGGCAAGGTCCCTGTCTCCTGACTTCAGAGAACTTCTGGTGTGCCTTGGACATGCTAAATGGGGTAGTGGTGACAAAGCCTTGGCCAAAGCAGGTAAACCTTGGAGAAGCAGGGATCAAGAACTGCTTAGTGGGGGTGGACTGACTGGCACTTGGGCTTTCAGTGATGAGAAGGAAGGTGCAGATTAACAACATAAGGGAGGAGGAGGAAATTTCAGCTGTGCAAAGGGACCTGCTTGGGCTACAGAAGGGAGCTCTTGGAATCAGGGTGGGAAAGGAAGTCCCAATAACCCGTTGACCAGAGCTCATGTGTCCTTTTATTTCCCACCCTGGGCAGGTCAGTGGGGTTCTGCCCACCAGGGAAAGAGGGCTTCTTTCCCAACCTGCAGAGAACAGCCTCATAGATGTCCATCACTGAGATTGTGCCCTACTGCAAACAGCCTGAAGTACCCAGAAGTAGGAGCCCAATCCAGTTGTTTGTCAAAATGGGGCCATGAATATAGGAGAGCAACCTCATCAGGAAAGCTATTAAACCCTTCCTCAGCAGGCTCAAAGTACTTGGAGTAAATAGTGTTGTTAATAGAATACTAAAGGAAGGCACAACACAGAAAGTTGTAACCTACATTAAACCCACTCCAGTATTACCTAATCCAAGGTGTTAGCAAAAATTGAACCTGAGGTGGAATGAAAGAGAAACACACACACACACACACACACACACACTGCTACAGTTATACACACTCACACTCATGCATTTCCAGTACAATCATTTCATAAAAAGTTTAATTGATATTGATTAGTGATCTTGGTGAGGAGATAAAAGATGGTCCCCAAAGTGCCTTCACAAACATCTGGTTGACTTAGAATATGGGGAGGACTGACAGAGAAAGGTAAAGTAGGCTGAGAACCTGAACTCCTGAGGGACAGCCCATGGAAAAGGGTGTTGGAAGATGTCTCTGGAAAGACGAACATTCCTCTCTTCCATATGTATTCTGACATGTAGGAGCACTCACCTCTTCTCTCACAGTATTCACATATCTAAGTATTGATTGTTTTTCTTTCTGTGTGAATGTGTATGAATACTTTTCCATACTCCTTTGCTATGTATATATATTTAGTACATATTTTCTTTATGGCCATATATATGTAATATAGATAGATAGATAGATATGAGTAATCATTTATTCACTGCATACAGAGTATCTGTTCTTTTTTGACTCATCTGTATGATTCTTCTATGTTCTCTCTATATGTTCACATATATGAGAACTTATATAGTCTTTCTGTATTCCTACTAAAGTTCTTCATTCATGACTATTAATTGAATTCATATTTTTGTCCAAACAAGTCCCCTTAATCTCTGTCTATATTCCTATATATGAGCACTGATAAACTCTCTGTGTACAGGGGCAGGAGCCTTCATTTCTTCTCTCAGGGGGAGAGAGAAGCGTGGAATACACTCAGGTATATGGAAGGAACAGGGGAGAATGTGAAGGCACACACACACATGCACATACCTATGAAAAGGGAGAAAAGGGGTACTCCTATAGAAGACTAGAGAGTGAATGTGTGAGTGCTCAGAGAGTAGGAATAGTGAGAATGATTGTGAATGTTTATGTGGAGATAGAATGTATAAGTTGTACAAATGAAATTCTAGAAAGTATCAATGAGCACCTGTCCAGGAGAAGGAAGAGAAAGAGCCTGAGCGAATGTCTATACATAGATATATGTCTATATCCTCTGTCTTCATATGCCTGAGTTATCATGCATTCTCTATGTATTCAATTACACAAATATGAATTATTTGCACTTTACAGGAGACTCTAGTCAAATGAATATGGGGAATATACATATATATATAATGTAAATGCTTTATGGGTTCTTTCCTCTATATAGGATTATGTAATCACACACACACATATAGTATATATTACCATATATACCTTTATAGAGTCATTCATAAGGAGGAACAGAAGAGAGAGAATAGAGAATTTCCCCCTCACATGAATATACAGAGGAAATATGTGAGCCGTCCCCGACAAGAATGCACAAAGCCCGGTGGTTTTGGAGAGGGGGACAGAGGGCCACGGACGCACAGCAGGGGGTCTCTGGGCATCAGTCCCCGTCCCGGGGTCCTCTCCCTCCTCCCTCCCCCTGCTCCCCCAATGGCCACAGTCAGGAAACCGCTGGCAGCTCCAGACACTGGTAGTGGCGGGGTGGGGAGGGGAGGAGGGGGAAGGGAAAGGAGCCGGAGAAAGTGTAGGGGAAGGGGGATGCTGACCACAGGGAGAGTGGGATGCCTGATGGAATCCAGCAGAGAAAATGGCGGCGCTGGGGGAAGGGCGCCTCCTGCCTCCCCAAGGTGGGCTCTGACGTCACCGGCCAGCGACGCTCAGCGCGGGGTCCACCTTGCCCAGGCTCAGCTCCCCTTGGCTGG
>JAQQSW010017061.1:0-11541 GCA_028646575.1 Pseudocheirus occidentalis | reverse complement strand
AATATATATATATATATATACATACATACATATATGTATAATAATTATTAACTACATGCAACTGGGAATTAAGATATACAGGCACTGAAGTAGGGAGACCCATCCTGCCATACCAGGAAGTTAGAGGGGTGATGGAAGAGGATATAGGAGAGAGCAGATTGGGGGAGGGGCTTTACAGTGGGATCACTGTTTTGGGGTGGTGGGTAGGGGAAAGACGGGGAGAAAATTTGTAACTCAAAATCTCGTGGAAATGAATGATGTAAACAAGAAACTAAATAAAATAATTCAAAAAGAAAAAAAAGTTTAATTGGATGACCTTCAAAAAAAAAAAGAATTATTGGACAGGTCTGAACACCATCTTAAAAAAAAATTCTTTGTAACCAGTTAGTATCTGTCCTTCCTGTTTCCTCCTCACCCCATTCAAGAATTTTTAAAAAACCTCATGGTAAACATGCAAGTGCAGCAAAATAAATTCTAACAACTCACCATGTGTAAAGATTTATTTCTTTCCTTTATTTTAATTTTATTGCCTTTCTGGTAGAAGACTGATGATATGTTTCCTTCACATTAGTTCTCTAAAATCACACTTTTATTATTGTATTGATCAGAGATCTAAAGTCTTTCAAAGTTGTTTCTGTTTATAATGTAGTTGTCATTATATAAATTGTTATCTTAGTTTCATTCAATTCACTTTGTATCAGTTCATATAAACCTTTCCAATTTCCTCTAAAACTTTCCATTTTCATCATTCCTTAGGGCATAATGACATTATATCACATTCCCATAGCACAATTTCTTTATTCATCCTCCAATAGGTGGGCAACCCCATCACGTGTGGGGGTTATAATTTTTTGTATATATTGGTTCTTTTCCTCTTTCTTTGTTATCTTTGGAATATAGGCCTACTAGTGATATTTCTGAGTCAGAATGTATGGACTGTTTAGTGACTAATGGGGTATGGTTCCAAATTACTTTCCAGAACGTCTGGACCAATTCACAGTTCCATCAATAGTGTCATCAGACTTCCTATACTCCCCAAATATTTGCCATTTTCCTGTTATTATCTTTGTTCATCTGATAGGTGTGAGGTAGAGCCTCAGTGATAATATAATTTGCATTGCTCTAATTATCAATTACTTAGAGCATTTTAAAATACAGCCTTTCTTTAAAAATAGCTTGTTTAGGGGCGGGTAGGTGGCGCAGTGAATAGAGCACCTGCCCTGGAAATCAGGAGAAACTGGGTTCAAATCCAGCCTCAGACACTTAACACAAAAAATTAGCCCTGTGACCTTGGGGAAGTCACTTAACCCCAAGTGCCCTACCTTCCCCTCTCCAAAAAAGGAAAAAAAAAAAAGGCTTAAAAAATAGCTTGTTCATGTTCTTTCATCATTTATCAAATGTCTTATAAATCTGAAGCTGTTCCTTATCTATTTCTTTGGATGTAAGATCTTTATCAGAGAATCTTGCTGCAAGTATTTTTTCCCAGTTACCTGTTTATCTTCTAATTTTTATTTAGTATTAGTATTTGTTCAAATTTTCTGTATTCAAAATTGTCCTTCTATGACCTTTTCTTTTGGGGGGGTTGGGGAAAACCTATCATTTTATAATAACTCACATTTATATAATACTTGAAGATTTAGAAGCCACTTTACATACATTATTTCATTGATTCTCATAATAACCATGTAAGTCAAGTGCTATCATTACACCCATTTTGCAGATAAATTTTTTTCTGTGAGCTTTTCTAACCTTTGTTTGGTCATGAAATCTTTTCCTGTGTATAAATCTGAAAGGTAAATTCTTCCTTGTTCTTCCAATCCGCTTAAGAGATCATCTTCTACGTTTAAGTCATGTATCCATTTGAAATTTACCTTAGTATATGGTGTGAAGTACTATGTTTCAAGAAATCACAAATGAAAACTGCCCAGTTCCATTAGAACCAGAGGACAAAGATAGAAAGAATCTAACAATCATCTCCTAAAAGGAATCCCAAAAGCATCAGGAATGTCATGGTAAAAACGAGAGTTCTCGCATCAAAGGAAAAGAAAATGCTGCAGGCGCCCAGAAAGAAGCAATTCAAATTTGAAGAAATCAGAGTCAGGCTGTCATAAGACCTGTAAAGTTCTATTAAAACACAGAGATCTTAGAATACAGTATTTCAAAAGGTAAAAGATAGGCTTACAACCAGGACTAATTTACCCTAAAAAAATGTACCTTCAAATGGAAGAAGACTTTTGAAGATTTCTGATGAAAAGACCAGAGCTAGATTTTGAAACACAATCAAGTAGAATTTACACAGCACTTTGCAAAATGCTTTACAAATTTTACCTCATTTTATCCTCACAAAGACCTTGGGAGGTGCTATTATTATGCCCATTTTATAGATGAGGGAATTGAGGTAGAGATTGGTGAAGTTAGTCCAGGGTGAGTTAGGAAGTGTCTAAGGCCAAATCTGAACTTGGGTCTTCCTCACTCTACACACTGTGACACCTCGCCAGCTGCCTCTAAAACAAACGCAAGAAGAGCCCAGAAAAATCTATAAGGTGAATTTATTTGGGCAACTAGAAGGGGCTCATGATGATGTACTATTAGCCTTTTAATAGAGAAGAAACAAGTGTCCCTTCAGAACCTTAATGTCCTCAAAGGATCTAGTTTGGATTGTTTTCTTAGATGAAATGGAAGGAGAGAGAGACACCCTGGAAGAAAGACTCTGGACCACCTGGCAACTAACTGTGTATGGCTAGTAAGAAAGACAGAGGAGTAAAGGATGTCTCCAATATTGCAACTTGGTCTACATAGGTTCCTAAGTTTCTGCAGTCTGTCTCCCTTGCCTGGGATAGGCTTCCTCCTGGCCTGAAACTCCTAGTTCCCTTCAGGATCAAATCAAATGCCACTCTTTACATTTTAAGGAGTCAGGATCAAATCAAATGCCACTCTTTACATTTTAAGGAGTGTGTGTGTATACATACATCATACATACATACATATATATATATACACACATTTATATAAATATATAAATATAAAAGCTATGTTTATTGTCTGATTAACAATAAAGGAAAGATAGGTCAGAAAATCCAGGAGGCAGTCGCCAAAGCTGCAGAGATTCAAATCATGGATAATTACAGGTTTTCCTGTTTTCCCACAAGTTATTCCCTATGCCCGGCAAGCATGCAGTTCAAGAATCAGTTTCAACCCGAGTTCTTTCCTGATCCCTCAGAGAGCCAACGCCACCGTACTGATTTAAAAAACACTTTCGTTTCATATATTCTTACACTTGTAATAAATAAGCTGTGGAACACCCCTCTGCCTACACAACCTCGCTGATGGCATAACCTATGTTTTTGGTCTTTATTTTTTTGACCTCGGAGCCTAGAACAAGAACTGTTTAATAAATTTTCTGACTTGATCATTGATTTAGAGCAGACCTGCACAACCTGGCAGCAGGCAGGGGCCAACATTCACACAGGGTGAGCTCTAGCTTTCGATGGGCTAGACCAGGTGCAGACTGGCTATGGCCGGGCGCCGGGGGTCCCGTGACAAACAGGACACAACAGCTGGGGGCTGAGACCTAGAAGGGGACCCGGCCCAACCTGCTTATTTGACCTAAGAGGAAACTGAGGACTGGAGAGTTTAAGTGACTTTTCCAAGGTCCCACGAATGGTAAGTAGAAGAGTTGGGGTACAGTCCTTTTCCCCCCCAGCACTCACGCTCACACCCTGAGGGCTGGGGTTCTTTTGTCTCTGGCATACGATAGGTGCTTCAGAAATACTTGCCGAATTAATGGATCTAGGGGTTGGTCAGTCCCTGGCGATCTCCGGGAGCTGTCTCGGTGGAGGAGTTGGGGCGGAAGCCGGACAAGGGCTGGGAAGGGAGGAAAGCCACGAAGGGAGGTAGACGACCGTTTTTAAGGAGTTGGGCTGTGAAAGGGAGAAGACACAGGTCTGCGCCTTGAGGGGACCTTAGATTGGTGTGCAAGAGAGGGATAAATCCAACGCCCCCTATTCCCCACTCTTCTCCTTTCATCCTATACTCTTTTCTCCCCTTTCCTTTCTTTCTCCCAGGCTCACCTCACATCACCGATCTCCGCGTTCCACGTGTGTACCAACTCTTACGTGCCCCGGAAGTAAAAGCCTCCCCCTCTGAAGCGGCCTCTCAGACACAGATTCTTCCGGGTCACCGTCCTCCGCGCGCCGGGTCGTTGCTAGGTAACCGCGTCCATGGCCGGGAAGACTGGCCGAAAAGCCCCGGCTCCCCAGCCGGTGGCGGAGGTCTTGCAGATCCCGGAGAGGGACGCTGCGGGATCCCTTGGGACCATAGCAGATACGGTGTCTCCTCCGTCTACCTTGTCTACGCTCTCTCCGTTGTCTCCGTCCTCTCCCACAGTCGGGCCGTCGGCCGCCGCCGCAGCCTCGGGTACAGGCGTTAGTGAAACCCCCGCAGCCTCTAAGACTACACCTGAGCCGGAGAAGAATCTCTGGGAACAGATCTGCGAGGGTAGGAACCGCAGGGTGAAGGGGGGAGGAACCATCCGTGCGGAGGTGGCGAGGTGGCGGGGTCAGTAGGAGGGGCGGGGCTAGAGGGCGTGTGTGGGCGGGAAGAGGGCAGGGATAGAAGCCCTAGATTTTCATCCCCCCAGTCTCGGAGTTCACTGGAGAGGGAAGGACATTGATTTTGAAATGAAAGGCTCTGGGTTCGAATTTCGGTTTTGCCTCTGAGTCACGTGACTACTCCGAGTCTCAGTTTCCTCGTTTGTAAAACGAAGCGGTTGGACTAAATGGCCTCTTAAAGGTCTTTCATGATCCAACAACAGCAAGCATTTATTGAACAGCTTACTCTGTGCCCAGGCACAAAGTAGTGCTAAGTTACTTAGATTCTAAGTGCTGGAAATACTGAGAAAGATTAAACGTGGTACCTGCCCTCAAGGAGCTTACACTCTTATGGCCAAGGCCACCCGCACATAACTGTGTACATACAATATAAAGGGATGGTAATCTCTGAAGGAAGCCACTGGCTGTGGTGGAGACTTGCAACCAGCGAATCGAATGGATGTGTGTATATATGTGCCTATGTTGTACTTATGAATGAATGAAAAAAACAGATGCTAAAAAGCTTACTGTGTGCAAAGCGGTAGCGCCAATGCAATATTTACAGCGCCCATGATCATAGTAGAGACCGTGACTAACTATTGCATGAGGATCGATCCCAAAATATTCCAGACTCTCCAGATAGAGGATAAAACTGAAGGATTTATTTACACGTCACAAAACCGAATCCCCAAACCAGTAAGCCCAAGGACCAAAGATATTCAGAGGCCATAATAACGCTGAGAGCCACAGCATCCTTAAGCCTTCCCACAAACCAATACAAGTTCAATATTTACTCACAAAACCCTCTATCTCTAAGCTCCTCTGTCCCCAACTGTCTCCAACTGTCTCCAACTGTCAGACGCTCTCTCCCAGCTTCCTCTGTGGCCTGGGCTTGTCCTCGGTCAACTCCTCCCACCACAGGCTCCATGTGACTACATTCAGCCTATCAGGGGGCGGAGGTTACTTCACAGCAGGGAAGGTCTTCAAAATGCCCCAGGTGTATTAAGGGGCAGGGAAGATCTTCAAATTCCCATTCCCATTACACTGGCACTGTGCCAAATGCTGTGGCTACCCATGGAAAAGCCAGATAGCCGTTCCCCCATCCCACCCCTGGTGA
Source organism: Pseudocheirus occidentalis (assembly GCA_028646575.1). Classification (NCBI taxonomy): domain Eukaryota; kingdom Metazoa; phylum Chordata; class Mammalia; order Diprotodontia; family Pseudocheiridae; genus Pseudocheirus; species Pseudocheirus occidentalis. Next base: position 5,835 of record JAQQSW010017061.1, on the reverse strand, counting down.
AGGAAGGACTAGGTGTGTGACGATGTAAGGACAAAAACCCCAAATCACCTTTGGGAAAGACTTAGAGCCCCATGAGCCAGAAAGGATCTTAGAAGCCGTCTAGTCTAACCTCCTTTTTTTATGCATGAGGGACTGAAACCTAGAGTTGAGTGACTAACCCGCTAGCACACAGGTGGTAAGTGAAAGAACTGGGATTTGAGTTTATCATTGGACTCCAGATCCAAGAGGAAAACTCAGAGTTCTTAAGCACACAGGTCATGTTGGGAGCAGACTCATGACTTACCTTCATGTAATGCATTGCTTTTATTGTTGTCATTTTTAAGGTCCGTATGTATGATTTCATTTGAGTTGGAACCTCCTGTGTGGAAGCTCTTCCCACGGATGCAGAGAGGCAGCTCCTCTCCCTTCCTCTCTTCTATTTCTGTCTCTGTTTCTCCCTTTCTCTCCTCTCCCTCTCTTGCTTTTTCTCTTCCTTCTCTCCCCTTTCTCTCCCCCTCTATGCATTCTCTTTCCTTCTTTCTCCCCTTCCAGTGATGGATAGAAGAATAGTCCCTTCCACAAATTTGGCCAAAATGTCAATCTTTTGTACCTGATGGCTGCTAGAGCAGGGGCCGATGCAGGTGTGGTCTCAGCCTCTGGTTGCCTTTTCTGCTCTGCAGTTCTTTGCCTGACATAGGAGCTTGAATGTATCCTTTGAGATGGTTTTTTGGGGGAGTGACTACTGTGAAAACTTGTGGGTTCCTCAGTCGGTACTGACTGCACTCTTGAGGTACCTCTCTGCGTACTAAAGAACATCTTTGAAGAGAAGATGACCACTAGCCGGAGATGGTGTTAGGGATGTGGACTTTGAGGGAGCTATTAAAATAGTGCAGAGACCCTGTATGCAGATAGTGCAGGGAAGGAATAAGGCGCCTGGTGGCTCACAGTGGACAGTATTATCCTGAGCAATGTTGTCTTCTCTGGGCCCCAGCAGAATGGGCCGCATCTTCACTCTAGTAGAAGACCTGAGTTCAAATTTGGCCCCAGATGCTTACTAGCTGTGTTATTCTGGGCAAGTCACTTAACCCTGTTAGCTTCACTTTCCTCAGAGAAGGAAACGGCAAACCACCTCAGTATCTTTGCCAAGGAAACCCCAAATGGGGTCATAAAGAGTAAAACATGACTGAAATGGCTGAACATCAACAGCATAACTACTTCCCCAGGGGAAGAATGGACCGATCCCACAGGATGTCCCTGTAAGGGAGGAAAAATTAGATTATCAACACCCCCACCCCAACCCCGGGGCTGTCATGGTAGGAGAGATTCTGGATAGTAGGTCAGGGAACACTGAATGTATATGTCTCAGAACTGACCCTGACTGTAGGATCCTGGTTCCACTGGAGACGGTAATGACCTCTTAGCTAGTTTACTGTGTACAGATTAGGTTCATCTGTATGTAGTAAACTAGCTAAGAGGTCATTACCCTCTCACACATGCCTATGCCAAAATATCAACTCTTTACTGTGGCCTTGATGTTTCTCATGCCACTCCTGCTAATAATCAGTATTTTATATCAGGAGACCCACTTTGAACTGCAAAGGTTTGGCATCAACTGCCAAAAAAATCAGATTAAGATCTGGAACTCATCCCTTCTAAAGGGCAGTGGAAAACCCTGAGATTGCTGGCCTCTGTTTTTTTCTATGTATCTTGGTTCTGCTCTTCTTTAGGGGCTATTACATTTCTTGCTGTCTTTTCTTTCAGTTTTTGCTTTTTTGCTTTCATGTCTCATTTCATTCCAGTCTTGAGTCTGAACCACTAGACCAGTTTACCTTAGGCCTAGTCCAGATCTCCCTTTAACTTAGCACCCTAAGGATCTGTCGTGGGCCCCTTTCTCTCTTTAAACTTTTTTACTCAGTGATCTCATTAACTCCCATGAGTTTAATTATCATCTCTGTGCAGACCAATCTACTAAATATTCAGCCCTACTCTCCAAAATGCAAAGCCCACATCCCCACTCTCTATTGGATATTTCTAATTGGATGTCCCATAAATATCTCAAAGTCAACATGTCCAAAGCAGAACTCATTGGTTTTTTTCCTTCAAAACCCATCCTTCTCTTGAATTTCTTCATTTGTGCCAAGGGCACCACCATCCTTTCAATCTCCCAGGTTCACAACTTTGACATCATTATTGACTCGTCTCTCTTTCCCTACATATGCAATCAATTGGCATATTTTGCCATCTCTATAACCACAGCATCTCCTTTATCGACCCCTTTCTTTCTATTAATGTAGCAGTCACCCTAATTTAGGGACTTAGCAGTTTCTACCTGTGCTATGGCAGTAGCTTCCTGGCCGCAAAGTCTCTTCCCTCCCCACTCTGTCTTCCCTATAGCTGCCAAAATAATTTTCCGAATGTGCAGGTATGACTATGACATCCTTCTACCCAGTAAACTCCAGGGGCTTCTTATTGCCTCTAGGATCAAGTATAAACTCTTCTTTTCAGTTTTTAAAGTTCTCCGTAACCTACCCCCAACCTACCTGTTCAGACTCATTGCACATTAAGCTAACTGACCTTGCCATTCCTCACACATGACATTCTTTTGCCTCTCTTGCTGTCCCCCATGCCTAGAATGCACCTTCTCCTTCATTTCGCATTTTGGAGCCCCTCGTGCCTTTCAGACTCACTTCTGATGCCCCTTTCTACATGTAGCTTTTTCTGATTGCCTGTCTCTTGTCCCCTAACTTTAGGACCTCCTTCCAACAGTTGCCTTATATGTATTTTTATCTGTCTTCATGATACTTCATGAATAGAATGTACTTCATGATAGAATATAGGCTCTTTGAGGGCAGGGACTATTTCAGTTTTGTCTTTGTATCCCCAGTGCCTAATACAGTGCCTGGCACTTAGTTGATATTTAATCAATTTGTATTGAATGATATTTTCCCCAGTACTATATATTTTAGTTTATTTTTTTGCTTTTTGGAGGGCCAGTTGGAATTAAGTGACTTGCCCAAGGTAACACGGCTAGTAAGTGTTAAGTGTCTGAGGCCGGATTTGAATTCAGGTCCTCCTGACTCCAGGGCCAGTGCTCTATTCACTGCTCCACCTATATATATATATATATGTAAGACATTAATAAGCCAGAAAGCAACTTTGTGGTTTTGTTTGTTTGTTTTGGTCCAAATGTGTTGTTTCAATGGTACAGGGAATTCTAAGTGAGAAAACTTATGTCTGTGCGGATCAACTGCCCTACTTGGACACTGAGAGGTTGTGACTTGCAGAATCACAAAATTAATATGTGTCAGAGGTAGGATTTGAATCCAAGTCTTTCCAGTTCCAAGGCCAAGTCTTAATACTCTTTTATTTTTCTTTGAAACTGTGATTCTGTCTTGGAAGCTGGAACCAAGGTGTTGTAGTCATGGTTTGATATGAGTTATCCTGTTGTTAAGCTCGAATTATTGAAAGATGCTTCTTTTTTATAAGTAGCACTTGGGAACTCTTGGGTAAAATTACAAACAGAGTTCCTTTTCACCCAAATTAAGTAATGTTAATAATTTGTAATGAAGTAGAAGGGGAAATTACCTCAATGCTCTTGTGACTAAGCTTTCTTGATTTATGACAGGCCTGCACAACCTGAGGCCCTTAGGTTGGACTGCCTCTTATAGCACACAAAAGGATTTTGAAACCATTGATTCAAAGTATTTCCTTGTTCCCCACTATAGTCTTTTTTTGTGATATGATTCCATTTTCTTTGTCAGGATATTCAAGAAAGGGGGTATGATGTAAGTAGCTAGAACAAAGAATTTGAAAAACAACTTTTTCAGGTTATCGTTCAGTTTGCAGGAAACTGATGATGTGGTATTTGACTTTGTGTATTTTGCTTTGCAAAGAAGGAAGGATGCCGCCTCTGTAGAGCTGGAATTAGTTCAACAAGAATCTGGAATCTTGAGTTCTAATCCTACTTCTTAAAATTGCTGTGATTCTGTTTTATTTCCATTAAAAAAATTTAGTGTAGTGATATCACAGAGTAAAGGACATGATAATAGGGAAGAAATGTGAAATAAACCACTCTAGAGAATGCCAAACAAGATACAGTTTGGATCTGCATTGATCTCTCACCCCCAGGACTACCTGTGGGAAGGAGGAGACCTTCCCATGACTCACACAGACATCCTGCCTCTGCTTACTTCATTCCCATTCCCAACTGCTATCTCCTTTTAGCCATGGTGAATACAACTTGATAAGACTGATATTTCTTTGTGTGTTCTGGTTACAATTGACAATGTTCTCTATAGCTCTTTTAAATTTTTTATGAAATGATTTGTTATAAACTTCATGTTGAGCATAAATACAACTAATTTAACTTTATAACTATTTCCATCTAAATAAATTAATTCTAGTTTTTAAAATTAATTAACATTTTTTCTCTTCTCAAACACAGTCCTTGACCCTTTGCAATCTGGCTTCCAGTATTATCACCCAACTAAAACTGTTTTTTTCCAATGTTACCAGTTGTTAGGGCCTGACCTAATGCTAGCACCCCTGTTGGTTTAGATTCTATATTGGGACAAAACAAGGCACTTCGAAGTCATTGAACAGTTAACAGAAGAAGGTTTGCTTGGCACTGACTTAGCAAGGATATGCAGCAAGGATAAAACCCCCGTATGAAGCCTTAGACAAATTTCTTCTCTAGGTTTTCTTGACACGACTCGTTTTTGGTTTTCCTCCTTCCTTTCTGACTTATCCTTCTTAATCTCTTTTGTTGGCTTAACAAATAGATCATGCCCCCTAACTGTGGGTGTTGGAAAAGGTTCTCTCTTACATACAATCTCTTTTGGAAACCTCATCAGCTCTCTCGAGTTTAACTATGACTTCTAGCAGTTGACTCAGCAATCTATATATCCAGCCCCAGTCTCAAACTTGAGCTTTAGTCTCACATCACTAGCTGCTTATTGGACATTTCAAAGAGGACGTCCCAGAGACATGTCAGTATGTCCAAAACTGAATGTGTTTTTCCTCAAAAACCCTCCTGTCTTTCAGACTTCCCTATTTCTGTTGAAGTCACCACCAGCCTTTCAGTTTCCCAGCTTCTGAACCTCATTATCTTTGACTGCTCAATCTCTATCACCCTTTGTAGCCAATCAGCTGCCAAATCTTGCTGTGTTTACTTCCAGAGTATCTCTCACATCTTATCTCTTTGGTCCAGTCATAGCATTCCATTCACTTACACAAGTCTACATCACTTGTTGCCTAGATTGCTACAGTAGTCTTCTAAGTGGAGTCTCTGCCTTAAATCTCTAACCTCTACAGTTGTAAAGCCAACCACAAGTGGCTCTCCAGATTATTGCTGCTATGAATAGCTCTAAAGTTCTGATCACATAGTATAGGGAACTCTCCATTTTGTTTTGTTTTGTTTTTTTAATTGACTTGTTTATTTACTTTTAGTTTACAAGATTCAGTTCCAGAATCACTTGAGTTTCAGATTTTCTCCCTTTTCTTCCCTCCCTCCCCTCCCCCCATGGTGGCGTACAATCATGTATAAGATCTGCAAAAACTTTCACATTGTACAATAGTTTGGTTGCATAGCAGTGTTGTAACCAAGGAGTGAACAATGGGAAAAAAACCCAAAAAACTAAACATAGAAAAGAACGATAGCATATTGCTTCAGTCTCTGTTTAAACTCTGGTCTTTCTAGTTCTTTCTCTGAATGTAGATATCTCCTTCCATTCTGAGATGTGTAGAGTTGTCTTTTAACTGTGCGTTGCTGAGAAGAGTCCAGTTTATCAAGATTAGAAGTCACACATATGATGTATCTGTGACTGTGTACAAATTTTTCCTGATTCAGCTCTTCTC
>JAQQSW010017060.1:0-11541 GCA_028646575.1 Pseudocheirus occidentalis | reverse complement strand
ATACAGTTCACATTAGATATCCCAAATGAATTTATTAAGGTATTCTAGAAATTGTGTTCCTGTCTTCTTACTTGGATATTGGTTCCCTTTTAGATATTTCTCTTGCCTTTTATAACTCAAATTTCATTATTTTTTCAGATAAAACAGAATTGAGATAAGAATGAAATTTCTCTTGCCTGTTATCATTATCCCATGCACCCTTAGTAGCAATCTTTTCCCATTTTTGACAATTTCTTTTCTCTAAAATGAATAAAAGAAATAAGAGTCCCTCCTTTTTCTTCACTTTCAGCAGCTTTCTTTCTTGGTCTTCAATCATTCCTTAGCACATCTGACACTATTCTAACAATACCAAGCTGGCTGAATTGGTGTTCCCTCAAACAAACTGAAATCTGGGAAAGGCCTTAGCTTAAAAAGACCAAGGTCTACCATTGCCTCTGGAACCATCTCCAGTCCTCATAACCTATTTATTGCCACTGGGCTGAGATACTCTGGAGGAGAGGGTAAGGGTAATGACTTTGCCTAGGCCTGTCTCACTTAAATCCAATTCCTTTGCAATGAAGACATCACACTCCTAATGTCATTGCTGGTCTTTAAGGATGAAGGAAAAAATACATACATACATACATACAAACACACACACACACTTTAAAGTTTATATTTAAGGTGGTTTGTGAGTTCTCTGTGTCTTTACAGACAACTCCTATGTTACCACCTAAATGGATTTATTTTCCTTTGTGTTTTCAGAATTTCCCCATTGGGAGTTTCCAGTAGCTTCTAAGTTGACTTCCACTGTAGAATAATAGTCTATGTGATCATATCCAAACTTGCTTTAAACCCTTAGGAATCTGTTCTGTCAAAAGTCCATGTCACTTTAGGTACAACTTCCCTCTCTTTTCATTTCACAAAATGTTAAGAGCATTGTTTAATTTTCACAAAGATTTCCATAATTTACACCCCTAGTAATCAATTCTTTCCAGTTAGAGGGAATCAAATGCAAAATATAAGTTTCCCTTGTTGGTCCTTCCATTTACTGAAGAATTAAATTATTGTTAAAGCAAAGAAAAAAAACACTTTTTACCACTCTCCTTTTGGCAAAGATTTCTCGAGTAGATGTATGCAACTAGGTGGCACAGTGGACAATGTTCTGGGCAAATGATTTAACTTCTGTGGGCCCCAGTTTCCTTATTTAGAAAATGAGGATAATAATATTACTTATCTCTCCGAGTTATTCTGAGAATCAAATGAAATATTATTTATAAAGTGTTTAGCAAAATGCCTGGCACATAGTAAGTGCTGTGTGAATGCAGATTATTATTGTTATTATTGAATTACCTGTCACTATTATGTTATGCCTCTCTGCCATGTTCATGATAAATTTCTGAAACTTTTGATCCATTTCTACATCCTGTTCAAGTGGTCTACGATATTATCTAAAGGCAAAGTCCCTTTTCTTTCTCCCTACATACATCTTCATGCAAATACTTCCCAACATAATTCCTCTCTCTGATTTGTCTATTTCCTCACATGAATATACCTTCCTTAAAGATAGCGTTAATCAGGAGAGACTTCTGGGATACAAGATGGCTAAGCATTAAATAAACATAAATTTCCCACAGTCACCTACAAACAGCCACTAAATAGTGCCCCAAACAAATTCTGGAACAGTAGAACCATAAAAAGACAGAGAAAACAGTCTTTGAGCCAAAGAAACTTGTAAGATCAGCAAGAAAGGACTTTATCAACTTTGGGGAGGTAGAGCCAAGATGGTGGAGTAAAGGCAGAAACTCAACTAAACTCACCCCAAAACCCCTTCAAATACCTTTAGCTGATTATTGTAAACAAATTCTAGAACCCACACAAAAATTGAATAAAACAATTTTCTAGGCCAAGACAGCTTAGAAAGCTGTTGAGAAGGGTTTGTTGCACCTGAGTGAGCATGGAGCACAGTCCAGCACAGGCCACAGAAACACAGGAGCAATCCTTATCACTCATTCCATCAGAATTGGCAGTGTCTACTTCCAGAGCTCTAAGTCCACAGACAGTAGTGGGATCTGACAACTGGTCAGAAGGAGATTTCAGGGTTCTCTTTACTAGCCCTAAGGTAAGAGTATGTTGCTTTGTCTAAATTAAAATATGGATTGCAGTCCTGGGTGACAGACTCAGGACAAGGAAGAACCCTAGCACACAGAGTTGCAGTGCATCAGAGATGCTCATCATAGTTCCAGGGCAACCAAAAGTATATGAGGTCATTCACAAAGCAGATCACAATCCAGGAGAGTTGTAAACACACCCATCCTTAGATCATATCAACTTTGAAGAACTGAAAACTTGCAAGTCTCTAGAAATATCTCTGAACTCAGCTGCACAAAACACCTGAAGCTTGGGACAGTTCACCTTCCACCCTGGAAACAGAGCCCTACTTTAACAAAGAGTTAAAAGTCAAGTAATAGGCTGGGAAAATGAGCAAACAACATCAAAAATAAATTCTTACCATAGTAAGTTACTATGGTGAGAAGGAAGATCAAAACACATTCAGAAGAAGATAACAAAGTCAAAACTCCTAAATCCAAAGACTCCAAGGGGAAAAATATGAATTAATCTCAGCCAACAAAAGAGCTCAAAAATGATTTTGAAAATTAAGTCAGAGAGGTTGAGGAAAAATTGGGATGAGAAATGAGAGTGATGCAAAGAAATCATGAAAAACAAGTCAACTTGGTAGAGAACATACACACAAAAAATACTGAAGAAAATAACACCTTAAGCAGAGACCAGGCCAAATGGCAAAAAAAGTACAAAAAGCTAATGTGCAGAATGCCTTATCTAGCAGAACTAATTAAATGGAAAATGAGGCATAAGGATTCACTGAAGAAATAAAAAGACTCCTTTAAAAAGCTGATAGAATCAACCATTATTAAATTTATTCTTATAAAGAAAAACTAAATTAATCTGCATGTGTATATATATTTCTTTCAAAGCTTGTAGAAGATGCATATAGAAATATGCATGGGAGCTCATTGTAGTCAATGAACCGAAGTTTGGACAGACAAAGAGGACCTTATATATTCAGAACAATTTTCTCTTGCCTCTCCCTCCCTTCCTAGTTCAGGATGCCTGTATCAGTCAAAATTACAGTCTCCATATGGATTAATCATAATATGAGAACGGGATTTCTTAAGCAAATAGATTGTAAATATGATAAGATAGGAGAATATCAAAACTATCATTTGAAATTATAGATCCAGAATGTCTGTGCTTCTTCTACCATTAACACAACATAATATAACAAAACATAGCATCTGCCTATGGAAGACCAAGATAAGAAAAGTTCCATTATTTAAGAGTGTCTGGTTCAAGGCTCCTCATTCTTGGTAGTCATAAACAGAAGAATGCTCCTGATCAGCTTCATCTGGCTTTGTAGTTATTGACACAGGAACTCTGAGTCCACTCAGAGAGCAAAGTAAAACATGTCTGTTATGCCAGAGCACACAAAGCATTACAATAATTTAAGGCAAGAGAGGCACAAAATGTCTTCTTCCTGATTGCCCAATCGAGTTTTTGGGCCTGTCTCAGGTTTTGGTGGTTCAAAATGGTTGGGGGAGGGGCCCACCATAAATAGATAGATAAGAAAAGGACTGTGCTACCTTAAAAAAGGTAGCCTTTACATTTTTTAATATTTCTTACTGTTAGGAAAAAACCCACAAAACCCCCTACATAATAAAAATTATGTTAAGCATCCGTCCCTTTAAAAAAAAATCTCTCCTGTTTCTTTTGATTAAGGAATACCCATCCAGACTCATAGGTTTCATCTCACTAATAGTGATTATGAGAACAAATCTGCCTTCTTGAATTAGGACCTATAATTTATCCGTTTCTTATCAAATCATTTGGCATACATGAATATACATTTTGAACTATGGATTTTACTACAAGCCTATTTATTGGACTTTGTTTCCTATTAATTTCCAAATGTAGTCCCAAAAGCTGAAGCAGGAGAGAGTATTGAAAAGAAGTCAGAGAGTTCAAGAAGGAGCTTGAGTAACTGCCTCCATGCAAACAAATCACACAGTTGGTAGTAAGGAACCATGAGACTACCATCCTTCTTTTAATAGATCCTAATACAGAGCAAGAGCTGAAGTATTTTATAAAAAGAAGATAGAGAAAGGAAATTGACATTTTGAACTTTAACATTATTCTCTCGTGTTACTATGACAATTTAGATCTAATGACTTTTGAAAATACCAGAGAATAAGGGCTTTTGGTTGAAGAACTGTCAGCAACAGTGGCTAAATATAGTGACTTCTTAGGGCATTCAGAGGTCCCACATAAACTAAAAATGAAAAAGAAAGAATTATATAAAGCAGGCTCAACTCCAGGTAATACAGGTAGCTTACCTGAATCATCCAGAGAATTGAAGACATTTAGACGAAGCCACCCAGTACCCAACAGAGAAGATATAGAGTACTGAGCTGGAATAATAGATGTCTTGTCAACCCTTGAATCTCTTGTTTAAGTTCATACATTTTCCCTTTTGCCACTATCACACCATCGAGAACCAGTCTGCATTGTCACACAGCTAATAGGATAGATGATCTTATTCTAACATTAAGCGTGTCAGTTATCTGAAATATAGTTAGTGACATAATTGCTGTAAATTGTGGAGCATGGGCTTTGTAGTTTTGGGTATGTGTGAAGAATTATTGTCTCTTCTACCACCATCAACAATAGCCCCCTCAATATGCACCCAATATCTCGCAGTATTTCAGGATAGATTTGTATATAATTGAATCTAAGTGTGCTACCATTAATTGTATTCACTTATTTATTGCCTGGGACTCTTCTTTCCTTTGCAATCCCTGTCAGAGCTATTGGCTGAAATTCTCCTCAGTGGTGGAACTTGTAGAATACAAAAAAGATGAACAGTATGGTGTCCACTCTCATCCCTTAGGTGTCTCTAAACTGCTAAGTCCATGTTCCTATTTATCAGGTCTTAGTGTCTTACAAGATTACCACGCTGGATCAGTGGTAATTATAGCCCATGCTACTATATAACAATTTGTAATTTACAAAGCATTTTCTTTATAAACTCTCTGTAAGGGTAGCAACACAAGTGATGCTTTATCTTAAAATTAACAGGAGACAAAATCCAAGTCAAAATCCAAGAAAGAGTACTAGAAATTAAAATCCCAGGAAAGCCACACATTGAATTCTAAACATGCAGAATCCACCAGCATTTACCCTTCCCAAAAGCATAAATAGAATCCGAGAACTTTCTCTCCATCCTACTCTGCCACCCCAAAGATCAATGAGACTTTCCATCCACCCTATAGTTGCTTTCTTCTGTAAGTGCTGCTTCCTTTATTTAGGAATACATTCAAAAATCTCAAAAGTCAAAATGAGAATATTTATCAAAATGAGCAGAGAAATCTGATCATATATGCCACATTCAAAAGAGAAAACACATGTCCAAGAAGGCTAGGTATTATGTCCAAGCACCCATCTTATTCCTTGGAAATCCCATCAACTTTCCAAGGTTTCTGATGCTTTAAGATGTTGCTCTCCAGAAGTTCGATTATTTTGATATATTTGACTCACTGGCTCTTTTTCTTAATATATCTGTATATTAAACTTCTTTTGTTTTTTTATATTTCCGAAATACTTTCACATCAATTATTTCAATTCATCTTGACAATAGAGCTCCTTAGTTGTTCTCCCTGCCTCCAGTCACTCTAATACACAATGTAAGATACCTGAGGAGACATTTTTATCTTCATTTTACAGATTAAAAATCAGAGACTTGTCCCCTATTACATTATTATTTGTGGAAAAAAAACAATTAGATGAATGTTTCTTCACTCTTAGTTCCATGAACTTTTACCTGTACTATTCTGCCTTAGAACAAATACTTGTAAATAAGCAAACTTTACTAGTTCTAGCTAATATAAGAATGGAAAATATAAAAAATAAAGCATCTTGGTTAAAGTATCTTTTTTTCAAGAACTGTGGTTTATATTAATTTATATACCTATAATTATTTAAACCAAGGCCTAACAAAGTGTTGCTGAGCAATGTCCCTATAGTATGGATCTTCTTTAATAAAAATATAAAACAAATTTCTAATAAACAGATTTTTGTATGTGTAATGAATTCTGTTAGGGTCATTAAAAGTGTTAAAATTCTTCCTTACAATATCATATGAATTATTATTTTACCCAGAAAACTCTCTCTATAGATTTGCAAAGGGGCAATCCATCTCTGCTTAAAAGACCACATATTCCAAATTATGGTGGTCCAGATGAATGAGGTCTAGACATAGTTCAAGTTGGGCCATTAGAAGAAGCTATTATAATCTATGATCATAGCTAATAATAATCATAATTATAGTCAGCACTGTCTCTTGGTAATGTATTTTCTCTAATTATGCAGAACAATACTTGACAATAATGCACAATAATGCCTGATTTCCTTTAGCAGCTGAAACCAGAAAACTCTAGTGTAAAGAAATCACTTCCCTATCTTGGCATCAGTTTCTCATCTCTGAAATCATGGTCTTTTGTTGAATTATTTCATTATTAATGCCCTTTTTAGCCTTAACCTCCTATGTCCTAAGGTCTCATATTCTATGTTCCTAATGACCATTTCAGTTCTGAAATTCTATATTCTAAATGCCCTCCTATCCCTAATCATCTCTATATCAGTGGTTTCCAGTTTAAAGAATATAGAACTCTGGGGAACAGACTGATTGCAAAGGGTTCCAGTTCTGGCTTTTTCATAAAACCAACTCTTAGTTTTATTTATAAGTTCAATAGTTTTCTTACTTTCAATTTTATCAATATCTCCTTTGGTTTACATTATTTCTAATTTACTTTTTAATTGGGGGTTTTCAATTTGTTCTTTTTCTAGATTTTTCAATTGCATGCCCAATTCATAGACCTCCATTTTCTCTAATTTTTTCAAGTATGCATGCAGGGATATAAAACTTCCCCTGAGAACTACCTTTGCTGTGTCCCACAAGTTTTTGTATGATGTCTCTTTATTGTCATTCTCTTGAAAGAAGGCACTGATTATTTCTATAATTTCTTGTTTGACCCACTCATTCTTTAGGATTAAATTACTTAGTTTCCAATTAGTTTTTTGCCTATCTTTCCATGGCCCTTCATTGCATATATTTTTTGCATCATGATATGAGAATGATGCATTTAATATTTCTGCCTTTCTGCACTGAATTGTGTGATTTTTATGCCCTAGTACATGGTCATTTGTGTTTCTGCCATGTACCAGTGAGAAGAAGGTATATTCCTTTTTATCTCCATTAAGTTTTCTCCAGAGATCTATCATGTCTAGCCTATCTAAAATTCTATTTGCCTCCTTAACTTCTTTCTTGTTTATTTTGAGGTTAGATTTATCAAATTCAGAGAGGGGGAGATTGAGGTCCTCTACTAGTATTGTTTTGCTATCTATTTCTTCCTCTAATTCCCTTAACTTTTCCTCTAGGAATCTGGATGCTATACAGCTTGGAGCATATATGTTAAGTAATGAAATCGCTTCATTCTCTATGTTGTCTTTTAGCAGGATGTAGTTTCCTTCCTGATCTATTTTAATTAAATCTATTTTTGTTTTTGCTTTATCTGAGATAAGGAGTAATTTCCCTTCGTTTTTAACTTTATCTGAAGCATAATATATTCTACTCCATCCTTTTACCTTTACACTGTGTATATCCCCTTCTTTCAAATGTATTTCTTGTAGACAGCATTTGTAGGATTGTGGTTTTTAATCCATTCTGCTATCTGCCTCTGTTTCATGGGAGAGTTCAGACCATTCACATTCACAGTTATGTTTACCATCTGTGACTTTCCCTCCATCTTATGCCCTTTTCTGTTTATATCTTTGTATATTCCTTTTCCCTTCCCCTCCTTAAGAGTTTTCCTTTTGACCACTGCCTCCCTCAGTATTCCCTCCCTGGGTTTACCCCTCTTCATCTACCCTTTCACTTTACTACTCTTTTCCTCCCTTCTGACCACCCTCCATCTTCTTAAGCCCTCTCACCCTTATCCCTCCTGCTGCCTGTAGGGCACAATAGATTTTTATTCTTAATAGAGTATGTTGTTTGTCTTTGAACCCGTATTAATGCTAGTAAATTTTATACAGTGCTCCTCTCCCTCCCTTTTCCCTGTATTGTTATGAGTTATTGGGTCTTTTCATGTTAGAATCTAAACTTAACTGTTTGTATTGATCCTTCTTTAAATCAGAGCCAATGAGAGTAATGATCATATGATGCTCATCTCCTTCCTTCCCTCCCCTCCACTTTAGTATGTTTTTATGCCTCTTTTTGTGGCATAATTTACCATTTTCTGCCTCAACCTTTTCTTTTCTCCCATTACAATCCCTTTCTTCTCCTTAATAATTTTTTAATCTTCATATTAGTTCATTTATACCCACACCCTCTATCTATGTCCATCCTTTTTAAATGTTCAAATACTCATAGAAATTTCAATATTGACAGGTATCTGTTTCAAATACAGGGATATAAAAAGTTTGCTCTTTTCGCATTCCAAGTTATATGCATATGTGAGAACTGTCTGTGTATGTATATGTGTGAGTGTGTATGTTCCTTGTTTACCTTTTTATGTGTTTCTTGGGTCTTGTAAATGGAGATTGAATTTTCCATTGAGCTCAGGCTTTTTCATAAGGAAAGTCTGGAAGTCCTTTATTTCATTAAATGATGATCTCCTTGCCTGAAATATTGTGTTTAGTCTTGCCAGGTAGTTGATCCTTGGTTACAGTACTAGCTCTTATCCTTTACAAAATGTCAAATTCCTATCCCTTCAGTCTTTTAATGTAGCAACTGCTAAATCCTGTGTAATCCTGACTGTAGCTCCACAGTACTTGGATTGTTTCTTTTTGGCTGCATTCTGTATTTTCTCCATGACCTTTCAGGAGGAGATCAGTGAATTCTTTCAATAACTATTTTACATTCTGATTCTAGGACCTCAGGCCAGTTTTCTTTGATAATCTCTTGGAGGATGCTGTTCAGGCTGCTTTCTTCATCATGGATTTCTGGTAGCCTGATAATTCTTAGGTTATCTCTCCTGGATCTGTTTTCCAGGTCAGTTGTTTTCCCAGTGAGATATTTTGCACTTTCTTCTAATTTTTCAGTCTTATTATTTTATTTGATTGACTCTTGCTGCATTGTAGAGTCCTTAGTTTCAATTTGACCGATCCTAATTTTTAGCCAATTATTTTCCTCAATTGGTTTTTGGAGCTCTTTTTCCATATGTTTGGTTTTCATTTTTAGGGTGGTATTTTCTCCAGTTAGATTTTGGACATCCCATTCTAGTTCTACAATTTTACTTTTTAAAGAATTGTTTTCTTCTGTGAGATATTTTTTTCCAATTTGATCACTATAGATTTAAATTTATCCCCAACCTCTCTAATTCTGTTTTTAAAATCCCTCTTGAAGTTCTCTAAGAATGCTTTTTGGGCTTGAGACCAATTTACATTTCCTTCTGTGGTGTCCAGTGTGAGTATAGAGTCCATGTTGCCTTCTGAATTTGGCTGTTCTTGTTAAGTATAAAAGGATTTGATGGTCTTAGATTTGGTAGGTTCCTTCTTCCCCATTGTGATTGGGGCTACAAAGACCCAAGGCCAGGACTCTCAGCATTTCCCCTGAATTACAGTGAGGCTTACAGAGTAAACTATGGGGGCAGGGTGGTCCGGCTCCTTCAGCTTTCCACCTCTGTGTCTCTGGGCTACACCTCAGGCAGGCTCAGTAGCAGGAGGCCAGAAGGGCTGCTGTCAGCTGATTTCCTCCTGTTGGTGCTAAACCTTGCACCTGGGTTTCTGTAGTTAGAGTTTGCTGGATCCACCCTCCTGAGCTTCCCCCTTCCTCAGTCCCTCCCAAGTCTGAGGTTGTTCCACTACTTCAGGGTTTTACTCTGGGTGGGGCAATTATCTTCTGACTTTTCTGGCTCAAGGAGGGGGGGTGGTGGTCAGAGCACTAAGCTTTATTCCTCCATCTTGATTTCTGGAAGTTTGGTTATGTAGTTTTTAAATATCCAGGCTACATGCTGGTAGCCCCAAGCAAAGGTGCTGACCCTGCTTTGGCTCTGCATTTTCTCTTACCCAGCTCTGATGATCCTCTGTCCTGTGGTGAGACAGCTGTATATTGCCCACAGGATGGGTGAGTCTGCTGACTGGCGGGGGCTTCTCAGTCTGCTGTACTCTGCTCTCAGAGCTGGGCTGGTGCAGCTCCTGTGTGCTCCAAGTTCTCCCTGCCCTGACCTGAGTAGGCACTTTCCTGGGCTGGGATTCTGCCATGCTCTGTCTCCCAATGCATTCTGTCACTCTTAAATTTATTCAAATTTACTTTTCAGCTTTTAGCGACAGAATTCTTGGAGGAGCTTGGAAAAGCTACTGCTTACTTTACACCATCTTATCTCTACCTATCATATTCTTTTTTATTATTATTTTGAGTTGCATATTCTTTTCCTCTCTCCAGTCCCCCTCTCCACCCATTGGAAAGGCAAGCAATATGAAAGATGGTTTCAAAAATGATACTGTGTTAACTATTTCAATATAATTTGTTTCATTTATAATCTTATAGATTTTGTGTTTTCATTCAAAAACATTGTTCTGGAAAGGTTTGCATATTTCAGTGGCTGTCAAAGAGTTTTGTGACACAAAATAATGTTATGAACACCTGCTGTAAAGTCTCTCCAAACTTTAATCGGTGATTATGTTCTGAGGAACTTTCTAGTTCTAAAATTCTGTGAGATGATCAGAATAAACTAGGAATATAACCATTTAGTTCTGTTTTCTTGCTCCAAATCCAAGCTTTTTTTGGAATTATCCTTACAGAGAAGTCTTCTAAAAGAAAAATAAGGGAGAATGTGCTATTTTTTACTTTCCCTTTCATTTACACTCAGTTCTGTTCATTTTTTCTTAGAAATATCTTTTATAGCTACCACTTTTCTCTCTTTCTTCTTCCTCCAGTGCCAATTCTCATAACTTTATGCATAAAGGACTCAAAAGCAATCTCTTAATTGTTCTCCCTGCCTCAAGGCTCACCAGTCTCCAGCCCATAATATCCAAAAACTAATCTCATTTAATTATTGTTTTCTTCTTGTTTCCTCCTCAGTAAACTCCAACGGCTCCCCATTGCCTTCAGGATCAAAACCAAAATGATAAATTTGGCATTCAAAGCCCTTCAAAATTGCACCTACTTCCAGTTTTCTTAAACCTTATTCCCTGACTCTTAATCCAGCAACAATGGACTCCTGACTGTTCCCCTAAGAGAATAATCAATCTTTGTCTCTGGGCATTTTTTCTGTCTTTCCCCCCACATATGAAATATTTCTCCCTCCTTCTGTCCATTTATTTACTGACCTCCCTTGCTTCTTTTTTTTTAATTTTAATTTATTTTTTTGGTTACATCATTCATTTCCACAAGGTTTTGAGTTACAAATTTTCTCCCCTTTTTGTCCCCACCACCCAGCCCAGAACATTGATCCCACTGTAAGACACCTCCCACAATCTGTTCCCTTT
>JAQQSW010017059.1:0-11541 GCA_028646575.1 Pseudocheirus occidentalis | reverse complement strand
CCATGTAATTGACTGGCAACATGAGCAGGCAAAGGAAGCAAAGCAAGCCCAGCAATGCAACTTTAGATTCCTTTTTTGGGGACAAAAAGGACCAAAGCATGGAATGGGAGGAAGACAACACAGTCAGAACTCCCACACCAAAAGCTTCCAAGAAAAATACGAACTGGACAGAGGCCATAGAGGAGCTTAAAAAATGGAAATTTGATAACCAAATAAGAGAAGTGGAAGAAAAATTGGGAAGAGAAATGAGAATGATGCAAGAAAATCATGAAAAGAGACTGACTGAAGAAAATAACACCTTAAAAAATAGACTAACTCACATGGCAAAGGAGGCCCAAAAAGCCAATGAGGAGAAGAATGCCTTAAAAAGTCAAATTTGCCAGATGGAAAAAGAATCTCAAAAGCTTTCTGAAGAGAATAATTCCTTCAGAATTAGAGTGGAGCAAATGGAAGCAAATTACTTTGAGACATCAAGATACTATTAAACAGATCCAAACAAATGAAAAATAAAAGACAATGTGAAATATCTTATTGAAAAAACCACTGACCTTGAAAATAGATCCAGGAGAGATCATTTAAAAGTTATTGGACTACCTGAAAGCCATGATCAAAAAAAGAACCTAGAAATCATCCTTCAAGAAATTTTCAAGGAAAGTTGCCCAGATATTTTAGAACCAGAGAGCAAAATAGAACTTGAAAGAATTCACCCGTCACCTCTTGGAAAAGATCCCAAAAAGAAAACTCCTAGGAATGTTATAGCCAGTTTCCAGAATTCCCAGATCAAGGAAAAAATATTACAAGCTGCCAAGAAGAAACAATTTGAATACTGTGGAAACACAATCAGGATAACACAGGATCTAGCAGCTTCTACATTAAGGGATCAAAGGGCCTGGAAAAGAATACTCCAGAGATCAAAGGAGGTAGGATTAAAATCAAAAATCACCTACCCAGCAAAATTGAGTATAATGTTTCATGGGAAAACATGGTCATTCAATGAGGTGGAAGACTTTCAAGCATTCTTGCTGAAAAAAACAGAACTGAAAAGAAAATTTGACACTCAGATACAAGAAGCATGAGAAGGTAAACATGGAAAAGAAATCATAAGGAACTTATCAAAGTTAAGCTATTTACGTGCCAACATGGAAAAATGATAATTTTAACTTATGAAACTTCTCTCAGTATGAGGATAGGTGAAGGGAATACAAATGTATATGTACATATACATATACATATGTCTGTATAGGAGGGTATATATGTATATATATGCATATAAATACATACCTGCATATGTGTATATATATATATATATGTACATAGAGGGCACAGGATCGATTGAATAGGAAGGGACAATACTTTAAAATTATGAGGTGGGAGAGGAATAGAATGAGAGGAGACAGGGAGAGACAAAATGGGGTTAATCATCTCATATAGAAGAGCCTAGAGATAATTGTTACAATGGAGGGGAAGAACAGGAAGGCAAAAGGGAAAGGGTCAGCCTTACTCTCATTGAGTTTGGCTTAGGGAAGGAATGACATAAACTCTAAACTGGGTATCTTGCCATATGGGAGAGTAGGGGGGATGGGGATGAGAGGCAGGATGATGGAGAGGAGGGCAGGATAGGGGAAGGATTGCTGGAAGCACACATTTCTGCAAAGGGACAGGGACAGGGTAGAGAATAGAACAAGGTGGGGGGGGCAGGATAGGAAGGAGGGACATATAATCAGTCTCTCACAATATGTCCACGGTGGAAATGTTCTGCATAATTACACATATACAGCCTGTATTGAATTGCTTGTTCTTCCAGTGGGGGTGGGTGACAAGAGAGGAATTTAAATTTAAAGTTCTATAATCAAATGTTAAAAATATATGTGTGTGTGCGTATATATACATATATACACATATATATGTATATGTATATATACATATATATTTAATTATTATTACATACAACTGGGAATTAAGATATACAGGCACTGTAGTAAGGAGATCTATTTTACCCTACCAGAAAAATCAGAGGGGCAATGGGAGAGGACATAGGAGAGAGCAGATTGGGGGAGGGGTTATACAGTGGAATGGCTGTTTTCAGGTGATGAGTGGGGGAAAGATGGGGAGAAAATTTGTGGCTTAAAATCTCATGGAAATGAATGATGTAAACAAGAAAATAAATAAATTAAACAAAAAATATTTATAGCAGCTCTTTTTGTGGTGGCAAAGAATTGAAAATTGAAGGGATGCCCATCAACTGGGCTGAACAAGTTGTGGTATATGAATGCAATGAAATACTATTGTTCCATAAGAAATGATGAGCAGGCAGATTTCAGAAAAACCTGGAAAGACATGAACTGATACTGAGTGAAATGAGCTGAACCAGGAGAACATTGTACACAATAACAGCAACATTGTTTGATGACCAACTTTGAAAGACCTAGCTCTACTCAGCAATGATTGCATCTAAGACAATTCCAAAAGATTCATAATGGAAAATGCTATCCACATACAGAAAAAGAACTATGGAGTCTGAATGCAGAGCAAAGCATACTATTTGCTCTTTTTTTCCTTCCTTGTGGTTTTCTCCTTTTGTTCTGATTCTTCTTTCACAACATGATTGAATGTATTTGTTTAATATGATTGTACACATATAACCTATATCAGATTACATGCCATCTTGGGAAGGGAAGGGGGAAAATTTAGAACTCAAAATCTTATAAAAGTAAATGTTGAAAACTAAAAATACATATTAAAAAAAACAAAAAAAATTAGTACAAAAATACTTTCCATTCCTAGTACTATCTTAGTATAAAGCCCCCTTATCTTATTACCTCTCTCCTCAGCTATTAAAATATTCTCTTAATTTCTTCTTTATCTCAAATCTCACTTGCCTTCAAGATGATCTTACAATCCACTAACTCATCAGTTTGAAACACTGGTTTGTAGATATTTTACAAATTTACCTTCCTTGTTCATAGCCCTTCAACATTTCCCATTGCCTATAACACAAAGTTAAATTTCCTTAGCTTGATATTCAACACCTTCTGCAATCTGGCTTCCAACTACTACAGTAGTAGTGTGGTATAATGAATTTGGAGAAAGGAAGACCTGAGTTCAAATCCCACTTGAGATACATATTAGCTGTGTGACACTTAGCTAATCATTTAACCTGTGAGATCCTCAGCTTCCTTAGCCCTAGTAAGGGCTAAGGTTGGGGTTCTTAACAGCACCTCCCACTCAATGTTGTTATGAGGATCAAATGAGAGAATGAGATAAGGGATGTAAAGCACCTTCAGACCTTAAAACATGTAGAAAGGTTACCTGTCTAGCAACCTAGCACCCTAACCTGATCTCCCTCTACTGACCAATATCAGTGTTTAGTAGGAAGAAAACTGGTTCTAGCATTCAGAGGATCTGGTCTCCAGGCCCAACCAGCTCTCTTGCTCACTATCTGAATGGCCTTTTGCAAAGGAATGACCTTGTACAGGGTAGATAATTTGAGAAATACCTGTGGAAGCAGCGTCATCACTATGATGGACCTCAGGGTCTCCTCATTTACAAAATAAAGGGTTGGGACTAGATAATCTGTCCTCTCCCTTTGATAAACATAACATGGATGGGCAAGGAGGCTTGTCTGGGTATGTCCAGATCACCTAACAGGGAAGCCTTCCATATACATGGGTGAGAGTGCCCTCCTTTAACTGGCTAATGTAGTTGGAACCAGGATTGCATTTTGTCCTATACTGCTAACCCTTTCTTTTACCTCAGCTCCCAGAAAAGAATATGGGGAGCTTTGATTTTATTCTGTGACTTTCTTTTGTACTTCTCAGATTCAAATTGCCAGGAGCTGCAGGCCAAACAATCTTGGAGTCCAGCCCCACCCCTCCATCCTACCAGAGAATGCAAACTATCTATCAGTAGAGGCTGAAGCCATTAAGAGTATAAGAGATCAGGGAGAAAAAAAATTGGAACTCAAAATCTTATAAAAGTGAATGTTGAAAACTATCTTTACATGTAAGTAGAAAAAATAAAATGCTATTAAAATTTTTTAAAAAAGAATATAGGTCTGTAGGAGATCCCTAGGGGAGATGTGTAATCTAACCTACCAGGCCTTCAGGCAGTATAATAAACATATAATCCTACCTGATACATAATAAATGTTTGATAAATGTTAGCACATTGTCTTCTGCAAAGTAGAAACTCATTAGTATTACTGTTGACTATAATGAGGCAGCTTGGCTGCACAGTGGACAGAGAAGCACTGGGCCTGGAGTCAGGAATATCTGAGTTCAAACATGGCCTCAGACACTTACTAGCCTTGTGACCTTGGTCAAGTCACTTAACCCCAATTGCCCTACCTTCCCTCCTCCAAAAAGAAAAAAAAAATCAAGTGAATTAATGAAAAGAAATGCAAGGGAAAGTGACCTAGCCATACCAGATCTAAATCTGTATTATAAAGCAGCAGTCATCAAAACTACTTGATATTGGCTAAGAAATAGAGTAGTGGATCAGTGGAATAGGTTAGGTACACAAGACACAGTAGTCCAGTGGTTTTCAACCTTCCTAATCCGAGTATGTGGGTGTGTCTGCATGTAAGTGACCTGCCTAGAGATGAATAGAGGAGGTTCCTAAGACTATTGGAAATATGTGTTTTCCAATGGTCTTAGGCAAACCCTGTGACCCCTGTGAAAGGGTTGTTCTACCCCAAAGTGGTTGCAACCCACAGGTTGAGAACCACTACAATAGTCAATGAATATAGTAATCTCTTGTCTGACTCCAAAGACTCCAGTTTCTGGAATTAGAATTCACTATTTGACAAAAGCTGCTGGGAAAACTGGAAAACGGTATGACAAAAACTAAACATAGGCTAACGTCTTACACCATATACCAAGATAAGGTCAAAATGGGTATATGATTAGCAAATTAGGAGAGCAAAGAATAGTTAACCTGTCAGATCTAGGGAGAATGGAAGAATTTATAACTAAGAAAGAGATAGAGAACATTATGAAATGCAAAATGGATAATTGTGATTACATTAAATTAAAAAGTTCTTGCACAAACAAAGCTAATGCAACCAAGGTTAGAAAGGAAACAGAAAGTTGGGAAATAATTTTTACAGTCAGTGTCTCTGATAAAGGTCTCATTTTTTTTTTTTACTTTTTCAATTATTTCACTTTTTTGTTGTTGTTCAATCATTTTTCACTTATGTCTCACTAATCCTGACCCCATTTGGGGTTTTCTTGGTAAGGATATTGAAGTGATTTGCTATCTTTTTCCAGCTCAGTTTATAGATGAGGAAATTGAGGTAAACACAGTTAAGTGACTTGCTCAGGATCACATAGCTAAGTGGCTGAAATCAGATTTTAATTTAAGAAGATAAATCTTCTTGTCTCCAAGTCTGGGACTCTAGCCACAGCCTTACCTAAGAATGTTTTTTTACTTTGTTTTGTTGTTGTTGTAGGTATTTTTAATTAATTAATTTATTTTTAGTTTTTGACATTCACTTCCATAAGATCGATTTTGAGTTCCAAATTTTCTTCCCCTCTTACTTCTCTCTCCCCAAGATTGTGTGCAATCTGATATAGGCTCTATTTATGCATTCATATTAAACATATTTTCACATTAGGCATGATGTAAAGAAGAATTAGAACCAGTGGGAGGAATCAAGAGAAAGAAGAAACAAGACAAAAGGGCAAAAGAAAAGGAGAGCTTCAATCTGCATTCAGACTCCAAAGTTCTTTCTCTGAATGTGGATAGTAGTTTCCATCATGAGTCTTTTGGAATTGTCTTAGTTCCTTGGATAGCTGAGAAGAGGTAAGTCTATCAAAGTCAGTCATAGAACAATGTGGTCGTTACTGTGTCTCCTGGATCTTCTTATTTTACTCATGTAAGTGTTTCCAGGTTTTTCTGAAGTCTGCTTGCCTTTAGCCTCATTTCTAAAACATAGAGAGAAGGTAGTGGAGCCAAGATGGTGGTGTAAAATACATAGAGAACTGAATCAAATTTATAAGAATACAAGCCATTCTCCCAATTGATAAACAGTTAAAGGATTTGAACGGTTTTCAGATGAAGAAATTAAAGCTATCTATAGTAATATGAAAAAAATGCTCTAAATCACTATTGATTAGAGAAATGCAAATCAAAACAACTCTGAAGTACCACATCGCACCTATCAGATTGGCTAACATGACAAAACAAGAAAATGATAAATGCTGGAGAATATATGGGAAAACTGGAACTCTAATGCATCGTTTGTGGAGTTGTGAACTGATACAGCCATTCTAGAGAGCAATTTGGAACTATGCACAAAGGGCTATAAAACTGTGCAGTTGGCCCAACAATACCACTTCTAGGTTCGTATCCCAAAGAGATCATAAAAACAGAAAAAGAACCCACATGTACAAAAATATTTATAAGCAGCTCTTTTTGTAGTGGCCAAGGATTAGAAATTGAAGGGATGTCCATCAATTGGAGAATGGCCGAACAAGTTGTGACATATGAGTGTAATGGAATACTATTGCTCCATAAGAAATAATGAGAAGTCAAATTTCAGAAAAACCTGGACTTATATGAACTGAGTGAGGTGAGCAGAACCAGAACATTGTACACAGTAACAGCAACATTGTGCACACTGTGTGATGACTTTGTTAGACTTGCCTTTTCTCAGCAATGCAAGGCTATAAGACAACTCCAAAAGACTAATGATGGAAAATGTTACCCACATCCAGAAAAAGAACTATGGAGTCTGAATGCAGACTGAAGCACACTATTTGCTCTTCTTTTCTTTTGTTGCTTTGTTGCTCCTTTCTCTTCATTCTTCACATTGGTTCTAATTCTTTTTTATAACATTACTAATATGGAAATATGTTTAATAGGATTGTAAATGTATAGCCTATTGTCAGATTGCATTCAGTCTTAGGGAGAAGGGAATGAAGGGAGGGGGGAATATTTTAGAACTCAAAGTCTTATAAAAGTGAATGTTGAAAATTTAAAACTAATTAATTAGTTAATTGATTGATTGAAAAAAATAAATCAAAGGACCTGGAATCAAATTCCAATTCTTACAACTTCTTGCCTATATTTTATCAGTCAAATAATTTCCCCTCTCCAGATATGTTTTCCTATTTGTAAATTAGAGAGCTGACATAAAGGACCTCTCAGCTGTATATCCTATTACTATGTCCTTTACTGGCTATTACTGTTTCTGCTGTTGTTCAGGCCTGCTATCAAAAGAACCAACTCTCCTTGACAGGCAAGCTCATGTCCCTCTCCCTAGAGTCTACTTAGCTGCAACTTATACATTTATTGCTTCTCCTGTTTTTTCTATCCTTAAAGACTCAGCCTTCTCTATGCTGTGGAGAAAATTAGTGAACAGCGCTAGAAATAGGGAAAAGTACCAAAGAAATTCCACACTAGAATTCCATGATTCATCCAACCTTGTAGTTTAACTTTGACAATGGGAAGATATTGTTACAAACACCATGACCTGGGCAGCGGGTTGTAGCAGAAAAAAAAATACACCATTGAAATAGAATTTTAAAAAACTGAGTCAGCCTCAGTGTGAGCTTAGCAAGTGACAAAACTTTTCTGAGCCTCCAGCATTCCCTACCTCTGTGACCTTAGGGAAGCCACTTATCTTCCTTGGGTCTCAATCTCCTCATTTCTTTGTAGGGTGTGTGCTACCCAAATAGATTATCAGTAGCCACAGAGATAGTCTAAATGCAAAGGCAGCTGGAGGGGAAGACTTGATTGGTATCAACATAATTTTGCCTTCTCTCCCTGGGAGACTTTGAATCCTTCTTGGATTCAGGAGAAGGGACCGGGTTGGTAACTCTGTTTCCCCAAGAGGTATAATATTTAACTAGAATTAGATCTATCTGCTCCCCCTAAATATTGCTGGCCTAGAGTATGATTTTTTTTTAAGTTCAAATGCAACGAAGCAAGTAGCTTCCCTTAAAAGCATGAGTATCTGTAGGCTTGACTGCTTTCTATCCTCTCTACTAAATGTGATTTACACAAAAGACAGTTAGCAAATAAGCCTATTTATCTAACCAGATAGTAAACAGAAATCAGAAAAAAAAATTCTACAGATTAGAATATATCAGAAGACACAGAAAGCAAGATTCATTAACTGAATCAAGAAGGAGGCCCTGAGCTCATGCAAAAGGAAATTCCCCAGTCTTTTGGAAGATAAACTGGAAAATAGGGACATGTTGGGGCACTAGCTCTTCTACATGTCTGCTGTTTCTCAAGGTCTTTTTTCTCTTTCCATTGATCTCTCACTAAAGATAGTGTGGAACCACATATAACTTTTTTTAAAGCAGGATGGAAGAATCTCCTTCTTTTCCAAAACTACCATTCCAATTCTGTCCCCCACACAGACACATAATAACTCTTCATTCTTTCCACCAATCCAAAAGAAGCTTGCAAAATACCTGAGACCAGAAAACCAGGTAAGAAGTTAGATGAGATGGCCTGTGAGGCCACTTCCAGCTCTAGAGCTGTGATTCTATAACATGACCCTCCATTTCTTCAACGATAAAATGGGGCATAACAATGTTTTCTTGACCTACATCATGGGCTTGTTGTGATATGTATCACAACTTTGTATCATGTGCAAGTGATACAAGGTGTTTAGTATAAAGGGTTATATAAATCTGAGTGGTTTTTATTCTGAAAAACTCAAAAAAGAAGAGTGATACTTCTCAAAAACAGACTCTAGCCTTCTTTTATATCTCCATTATGCGTGAATTTATTTAGTCTCTGAACTTATTTTTATTTTCATTTCAAACCCCTCTTGAGATAATAAGTTCTGTAAATTGACTCCATGTTGAATAAAGTAGGACTTTAATTTGCTTGAAAAAATTGAAAAGATTAGATGTAATATTCTAAGGCCTGGTGACGAAGCCTCTGCCCGACCTAAAAGTTATTTTATCAAGTGGATACCCTAGGATATTCCCAGACCTAAGTTTTTAGTCTTGAATGCCCACCTTCAATTCTGTTGGGTAACTTTCTATACTAGAAAATTTAAAACAGCTAGTGGAGAGGACTTTCCTCCAAAGACTGTGCCAACAGGAATTTGGAACCTTTCTCTCTTTTTCTCATTTTGTCTGGTCACTCCAGTAGAATAAAAACATAAGTCAGTTCAGGTGCACTATTTTTTACTACAGTTCAAGGGACTCTCAGCATATACCTATATATAGAAGATGTAAATCGCGCACATGTACTGAGTCTCAGGTTACTCACTTGACTTGGCACAGGCTTTAAGCATGAATCTAATCCTTGTAGCTCCCTGGTTCACTCCCTTTCCAGTCAACAGACTCCCACCTAACTAATCTCCCCACCCCCAACCCTGGGGGACCAGCAGGGAGAGATTGTCTACTCTTAATTCTTCCCAGCCTTTCTGTTACTATGGAGGGCACCACTACCTTCCCAGTCACTCCTATTCAAAACTTCTGTGTCATCATCAATTCCTTTCCCATAGACCCCTCACATGTCCAATCTATTGTCAATTTGTACTCTCCATTTCTCCTCTGTGTCCTCTTCTCGCTACTCACACAGGCTCTCTTCCTCACTGACATAGACTCTAGTAATGACCTCCTAATTGATCTTTCTGCCTCAAGTCTCTTCCCACATTACTTCATACTTCTTTAAGTTGTCAAAGTGATTCTCCAAAAATGCAGAGCTGACCATGTCAACCTGCCATTCAAAAAACCTCCAATAGCCTTAATTATTATAAAATCCCCTTTTGGGCTTTTAAAACCTTTCATGACCTGGACCCTTTCTATAACTTGATAGAAGACAAACTGGAAAATAGGGACATGTTGGGGCACTAGCTCTTCTACATGTCTGCTGTTTCTCAAGGTCTTTTTTCTCTTTCCATTGATCTCCCCCTGAAGATAGTGTGGAACCACATAAATCTTTTTTAAATCAGGAACGGAAGAATCTACTTCCTTACCTTTTGCAAGAGGACTTTCCTGATCCTCTGCCCACTCCTAGTGTCTTCTCCTTTGATATTTCCCTTCCATAAACTCTGTATATATATATATATAACTATATACATGTTAACTCCCCCATTAGAATGTAAGTTCCTTGAGAGCTGGGATCACATTTCTGCTTTTCTCTGTATCCCCTGTTCTTACCATAGTTATTGTTGAGGTTTAAGAGTGTTGGGACCCAAAAATAGCAATGCAAGTCGTACCTTGAATGAATTAGACCCAAGCCTTCATTCACCCAAAGATAAGGTTTATTAGAACACTGGTCACGGTGGGCATGATTCTAAAAATCTGCCATATTAGACAGACTGAATCTGATCCATTGGCTAGAGACTCTTAAGGAATCTAAGCACCTTAATGGAGTCAAGATGGATCTTATATACAGAAAGACTGTGGGAAGGATCTAGGAGTGTCCAAGTAGTCTGGGGTGGCTGGGAGGTAACAGAGAAAGACCCTAGGGTACCCTAGAGGAATGCTAGGGACCTGGACCATGTGGCCTGGGGAGAATGGGGTCTAGATGGAATTAAAGGTGGGAAGTGAGAGGCAGGTAAAGGCCTGTTGAGAGGATTACTGGGATGGATTGAGGCCAACACCAGAGACTGGACCTTGGGGGAAAATTCAAGGAGAGTTCAAGGGAAAGTTCAAAGGGGAAGGAGGGGCAGTTTCCAATGTCTGTACCCATCATTACTGGTACACATAAGCACTTAATAAATGAAATTTAATTGACTGACTGCAGTATTTCTGCCTTCTCATTCAAGGTCAAACAATGTCCATTAGCTGTCTTTGGAGCCTTAGAAGTTGATGGTCCATTTCTGTTAAGGTTCTAGATCCCTTCCTTTGGTCACAGGTCAAAACTGCTCTCAATCCATCCAAATTAAGCCACCTAGTCATAACAACAAAAAGAAACAGTTAAGGGCAGCTAGGTGGCGCAGTGAATAGAGAACTGGTCCTAGAGTCAGGAGGACCTGAGTTCAAATCCAGCTTTCAGACACTTAACACTTACTAGCTGTGTGACCTTGGGCAAGTCACTTAACCCCAATTGCCCTCCAAAAAGCAAAAAAAAAAAGAAAGAAAGAAAAAGAAAAAAATAAGCAGTTAAGCAAAACTGACAGAGTGACTACATTAAGTGACCATTTGAAAAAGAGAATCCAAACTCCTGTAGGAGATAACGCATAAACTGAACTGAGAAAGCAAGGAATATTATAGCAATTATGCATGTACAATTATGCAAAATGCATTTGTGTTAGCCATATTGAAAAAAAAGCAAGAAAAATAAAGTGAAAAATTATACTTCAATTTGCACTCAGAGTTCATCTGTTCTTTCTGAAAGTGGATAGCATTTTTTATCATAAGTCCTTTGGAATTGTCTTGGGTTATTGTATTAATCAGATCAGCTAAGTCTTTCATATTTGATCATCAGTACAATATTGATATTATTGTATACAATGATCTGGTTCTGTTCACTTTACTTTGTGTCAGTTCACATAAATCTTCTCATGTTTTCCTGAGACCATCCCTTCATCACTTCTTTTTTTTTTTTTTGCTTTTTTTTTTTTTT
>JAQQSW010017058.1:0-11541 GCA_028646575.1 Pseudocheirus occidentalis | reverse complement strand
GCCCCAGGCCTGATTCTCTTTGACATTTAATCCTGCATATGAACAAACACTTTGAAGTTGTGAGTGTGAGAGAGGAAGTCGATGTCCAGGACGCCCAGGATGCCCAGAACAGGAGCAAACTGCTTTCTGTTGATTGCTGAATCTGACCTCCACATCTCTACCTGATGCTACCAGTCTCCCATCCATGTCATTTTTGTGGTCTTTATATAAGAATTAACTTATCTTAAAATTTAATCCATAGTAAAAACAGTTCCGAAAATAAATTTCTATTAAAGCACAAAAAAAAAAAATTCAAGGAAACCTAGAGAACCCAATATTCTCAAGAAACAATTTGGAAGTCAAGGCTGGTGTGGAAGTTGGGATTGGGGTGGAGTCAAAGCTGGGATTGGGGTCAAAGATCAAGGGAATAGTGAATTATGAAATCCAAATGTTCAAAGGAATCCACCCAATGAATTTATCCATTCTTAGATATTTTAGATAGCGAACTCAGTCTTGCCTAAGAGCTAAGATGGCCTTGTACTTGGAAAACGTATGATGGAGTGCTCTAGCAGTGATGTAGTTCTGTGTTGAACTGCTTAGTAGGCAGGTTTTGTACTGCCTGGGACCTAAAAAGCAAAAGCAATCTTAGTTTCCTGGCCATATGTATTAGCAAGCAGCCTAGCTCAGCCAGGAGGACCTGCTAGCACAGGTTCTTTGATCCGCTTTTCAAAGAAAGACTGCCTTAAAGGGATTAACAATCCTACAGAGAAAGAAGGGAGCAGAGAAAGTGCAAGCAGAGAATTTAGAACAAATGTCAATAGAAATGGTTCTAGCTGTCTAAGTAAAGCTATATATATATATTCGCCTTTTTTGGCAGGGAGGGGGGGAGGCAGGGCAATTTGGGATGAAGTGACTCACCCAAGGTCACACAGCTAGTAAGTGTTAAACGTCTGAGGTCTAATTTGAACTCAGTTCCTCCTTCCTACAGAGTCGGTGCTCTATTCACTGCACCACCTAGCCGCCCCAAAGCAAAGCAATTTTGCCGTTCACTTTACCTACATCACTGGATAGAGGGAGTACAGACAACATCTAAGCAGTCAGGGGGCTCTGAACATATGGCTATTCAGTGTTTCCACTAGGAAATCAAAAGATCCTTCTCCTGAGCAAACCCCTAAAGCTAAATACTAACCTCCCAGAATATATAACAAAGACTCAGCAACTGATTGGCTGAGTGCTGAGGAGCCTGAAAATCCTACTGCCCCAACACTTAATTGGAAACTCTCCCCCACCCCCCGCCAGACCCTGATTCGCTCTGGGCCAGGGCTCCACGTGCCTATTAATGGGCAGGGAAGATCTTTAAATTCCCTTACTATTACACTGTACAAAAGGGGTTGTGCCAAATCTGGACCCCAGATGAACTTCTGGCTTGGATGAATCCTGATAAAAATATTCTCTCTTCCTTGGAAAAGTTAAAAATGAATAAAAAAATCTCTATGATATCTCTAAGCCCCTATCCAAAACTTGTTTTTGGCAAAGTACCACATTAAAAAAAAATCTCCTTTCTCAAGATGACTCCTTATTACCTCCCCACCATTTTATGCTAATAAAAATATACATAGGAGAGCAATGAAAGCAGTTAGAAACATTTATCACAATCACCAGTTTAAGAGACAAAGTCAATGTTTATTTTAGAGAAGTAGACACTTTTAAAATGACAAGAACAAACTGGAGGACAAGGGAAGACAGCAGGCTTAGAACTCACTGAAAAGAGGGAGGGACAAGGGAGAAGAAAAATGCAGATTTTCTGATAGTTATCTATGTTTCTAACCAATTTCTGTAACACATCTGCGTGGTGTCTTGTGTATGACTGTCACAGCGTGTTAGCTTGAGGGTTCTAGAAGCTTCTTTTCATGGAACCTTCCTCCTTCCATCACTTATACCTCTCAACTTTTATGAAATTTCACCTTTCCATGTTTCCCTCTGCTTCTCTTCTTCCCCTAAATCCAAATATGTTTGACAATGCCTGAGAGGTTATCCTCAATAGCATCTAAATGGGCAAGGGAATTCAATTGATGGCATGTGGAAGACCTGCACGACATGGCAGTAGGTAGGAGCCAAAATTAAAATAAGCTAAACTTCTTTGGGTCTAAGAGAGAGTTTTAGCAGCTCACTTTCAGAGTAAAGGTAACTAGAGACAGATTGAGGATGGTTGGTTGCCACGGGTCACATGACAAATAGGAGAGACTGTGCAGTGGAGCCAATGTCCTTCAGTGGGTCGCAAGTGACCTGCAGGCCATATGTTGAGCAGGACTGACATATAGTCTTCCAGAAGCTAATATTTGCATTCAATGCCATGCCAATTACATCAAATCACAGCATTTTAAGGGCCTATTCAATGAGATCCATGATAACTAGAGAGATGAGGTAAACAAACAGTACAAGTTAGAAAATGTTGTCTAAATTTTGTCATTCATTTAGGCAGCCAACACAATGGAGGAATATATCAATACTTATATTTGGGACAGGAATTACAGATGGCCCAGATCATTGGGCCCGAAATTGAACAAGAGAAAGAGAACAGGGCAAATGATAATAAAAATTAGACAGAGTTTTTTGAGAGCAGGAACTGCCTTTTTCTTTTCTTCTTGTTTTTCTTGTATCCTCAGTGCTTGGCACAAAGGGGTCCATTTAATTCATACTGGTTGCTTTGACTTGATGTAATACTTCCTGATACTTCAGTTTTACAAAATGCTTTCTGCACAACAACCATATAAGGAAGATAGTGTAAATACTATTATTCCTATTTCACAGATGAAGAAACTGAACCTCACTGAGTGATATTTCTATTGTTAGTTAGCTAGTAAGTACTGACCATGAGATTTGAACTCAGCTCTTGGGGCAGCTAGGTGGTACAGTGAATAGAACACCGGCCCTGGAGTCAGGAGGCCCTGAGTTCAAATCCACCTCAGATACTTAACACAAAAACTAGCCGTATGACCTTGGGCAACCCACTTAGCCCCAATTGCCCTCCGAAAATCAAAAGAAAAAGAATTGAACTCAGCTCTTGTGACAGCAAGTCCAATACCCTTTTTGCTGTATTCCACCTCATATCAACTTATAGGACAGAGGAGGATGAATGCTTTTGATGAATATGATACCAAAAAATATAATAATAAATCTTCTTACTGTTGTACTTTAATATTTACAAAACACATTATACAGGTAACTCTTTTAAACACAACGCCCCTGGGAGCAAGTATTATTAACTCCATTTGACAAATAAAGAAACTGAACTTCTGAGGTAACGTGAATAAGGAAAGATACATTTTTATACCTAGAAGGGAACTGAAGGATCATCCAGTTTAATGTCATTTTTCTGACGAAGAAACTATAATTAAGAGATATGGCATAGGGGGCAGCTAGGTGGCACAGTGAATAGAGCACCGGCCCTAGAGTCAGGAGGACCTGAGTTCAAATCCAGCCTCAGACACTTGAAACACTTACTAGCCGTGTGACTTTGGGCAAGTCACTTAACTCCAACTGCCCTCCAAAAAGCAAAAACAAAAGGAAAGAAAGAAAAAAAAAGAGGTATGGTGTGACCAGACCTATCTTGTAAATCAGACAGGAGTTCAGCTTAGAGAGAAGTCATGACTAGTTTGGGAAAGAATAACCTTGTGTCTTGGATTGTAAATTCTGATGACTCCCTCGGTGGTTTAAGGACACCCACAAAAATGGCTATTTTATGTTCTCTGCCGTGGTCTGTGGGAAATATGTTCATATTCCAGGCCCATTCCTAGTTTCTTGGGACTAAAGGGGGCTGACTTGGTAAAGAGAAGTTTCCTGTCGACTGGAGGAGACAATGGCTAAAGAGGAGACTAATGCTAAAAGATAGAAAAATTGTGGTCTGGGGAGGGGAGGTCAATGGCAAAATGAGTTCATTAGAAGATGTGAAACATGCGTATGATAAGGAGATTCACCTCATCGTGGTACAGGTTTGCAAGATTTCTGGGATGGGAGAAATGAATGTTAAAGGGAAGGCATGGATGAGGTATGCTATATAAAATTATTTTTTAAAAGTGAGAAAAAACATTAAGTATTTTTGGGGAAGTTGAGGCAATTGGGGTTAATTGACTTGGTCAGGGTCACACAACTAGCATCTAAGAGCAAATTTGAACTCGGGTCTTCCTGATTCCAGGGCTGGTTCTTCTCTTCACCGAAGCACCACTTACCTGCCCCTCTGTGTCACCTTGCTACCCCTAACATGTTTTACTACATTATAATGTCTACTATGTGCCAGGAACTATGCTGTTTTGTCTCACAAAAATCTTGTGATGTGTTATTATCCCCATTTTACAGTTGAGGAAACTGAGGAAAACAAAAATTAAATGACTTGCCCAGGGTCACAAAACTAGTACCTGTCTGAGATCAGATTTGAACTTGAATCTTCTTGACTCTAGTCCTAGGACTATATCCACTCACCTTGGTGCCTAAAGAAGGAGACACAAGAGGGAAATTTTTAATCTTTGTCTCTTTAGTTTCATAAAGAGTTTCAGCTGCTCTTACTTTAATTCAATAAGCAGTTAAGTGCTCATGCTTCATTTCTGATACTATTATGGACTAGCTTAGGGGATCCCATTGGTTATAGCCATAGCTTTATAAGCATGCGTTCACTAAATCTTGTGATCTGTTTCAATGTGCGTGGCTGTGGTGTTTACATAATCACTTTACTGCTTGGTTATACTTCATAGAATGTAAGAACACTCACTGTATATATGACTACTTTATCAATAAGCCTAAAGACAGGATAAGCAAATAATTATAATGATAATTGATATAGTAATAACAATCAAAGATTGTAATGGCTGAAGGTGACAAACAACAAGGTACTATATTTATCACAGTAATTGATCAAAAAGGATGATTTTCCTAAAAGTTTATATTTTCAAATGAAGGTTCAGGTGACACTGAACAGCTTCTGAGTCAAGGCACAGAAATAATTTTGTAATGATTTTTCATAGTTATATCTCAAATCATATAAAACTACTATCATGGCACCAAATCTGGAAGGCTCTCAGATCAAAAACTGTCAGAAATATTTCAAATCTTTGATTTTTTTTTCCTAACCATTTTCAACCTATGAACCTAAAAGCTCTGTAAAATTCAGCCACTATAACATGTGTCCTATTAGAGAGTACCACTTAATTCTTATGCTTGATACAAGTGTAGAAGACACTAAAATGCACACTGTAAGGCTCACCTTTCTGGGTATGCCTCCATTAGCAGATGATGATGTCTAAAAAAGCACTGAAGAGGTGGCATTTTTGAAACCTCTTCTTTGCACTCAGTGCATCCTTGCTTCCTGAAATAGTTAAATGGATACTGAATGACCACTTGTTGGGGATTTTGTTAAAGATGTTTCTGCCCAAGGACAGATTAGAATAAATGTCCTCTAGCATACTTTTGAGATTCTGTGATTCTCATGGAACCTCTTTATTTGTTGGTGTTCACACAAAGAGAAATCATGAGAAATTTGGAACTGCATATATTTTAATAAATGTTATTCCCTCCTGCTTAAAAAAAACAGCACAGGATTGCAACTTTTTCATTTCTAGAATGAATGCATCACCATTATTTTCTCCTTTATGAGAACTTAGCAAAGAATACTTCATCTTGAAATGTCACAACTATGTGAAATATTGTGGGTTGGTTATAAAGGTCATGGATTTCCCTTTTAAAATTATTGATATTTTAAAATGATAAACACGAATTTTTCCTTTTTGATTATACAAAAGAAGGAGAAGAAGAAAAGTAAGGAGGAAGAGGAAAAGGAAGAGATGGAAGGGAGGGAAAGAAACATTGCATCACATCTGCACAGGCAAGCAAATAGTAATTTCCCCATGTGCCATATCAGAAAGACGCATTTCTTACTCTGAATTTTAGCTGATCATGTCTCTGTCATGAGAGATCATTTAGTTGATCAGAGTTCTGGGGTCTTTCAAAATTGTTCATTTTTATTATATTAATATTTTACATATATACTATATATACTATATGCTATACATAATATAATGTATGTATATGTGAATATGCATGTATGTATTCACACATATATGCCCCTTCCATATATGTGCATGTATGTGTATGTGTGTATATGTGTATGTGTATGCATATGCATAGATGTAGAGATGTAGGTATAGATGTAGATGTGTAGCTGGAGCTAGTGACTATATATAAGGAAAAGCCCAGGCTAGTGACAGCAGAACTGAAAAGAGAATTCTTGTGGTAGCAAAGTCAAGAGGAATAAACTTGTGGTATCCTGGCACTCTCTCTGCTCTGTCTGCGTTGATGTTTATTTATGATACTTTCTACAGAAGCCCTGGGACCTTATTGGAAGCCCTGAAAGAAGATTTTCTGGTTGTCTGTTTACAGAAGTCTTGGAGGAGGGTTGTGGAGGTCATGAGACTTTACTGATGATTTGTGCTGACCTTTTGGACCTTGTTTGTGGGTCTGTGTTGATTTCTATGTTGATGATTTGTGTTGAGTTCTCAGACTTTGTTGGTGGGTCTGAGTTGATTTCACAGACAGATAGTGAATTGATGATGGTGCCAGCAATGTGTATGAATATTATTGTGGCTCTGTCAAACTTTGTCTTTCCAGAAACAGGAAGTATGAAAAACTTGAGGTGTACTGGACACTGTGAACTTTAATATGCAATGGAAACTGGATGAAGAACTGGACAAGGATCTGGACAAGGAACTGGGAGCTGCCAGCCTTTGAACCCAGGGACAGTTGGAGCTGGGACCATGGAAGAGGAACCATGGAAGGTGAGAGCCAGCCTCAAGTCAATCTGAGAGAAGACTTTACTTGGATATTATGCACTGACTGAGAAGATTATGATTTACTGTGACCTAGGGGTGGAGAACTTTGACTTTTCTACTTTGCGATTGAATTAAGGATTTTGTGATTGAATAAATGAATGCACTTTGTTCAAAACTATGTGACCACTTCAGTGAAAACCATGTGGCCATTTTAGTGATAAGTTCTTGAGCTGCGACATGGTGAATGCTGTATTTTGATTTTCTGTGATAAGTTGTAACATTGCAAATGCTGTATTTTGATTTTCTATGAATGTTTTGCCCTGATTTGTTATTGAATAGAGAGCTCACTATACTATGTAATCAGAGTCTTGAAAGCTGTTCACAGCAGCAGTCCTCTGGAAAGCTGCTTGTGTGTGGTTTTACAAAAGACGAATAGGAAAAATTACTTTCCTTTGGTTGTTGTTGAGTCATTTTTCAATCGTGCACAATTCTTTGTGACCCCATTTGAGGTTTCCTTGGCAAAGATTCTGGAGTGGTTGGTCATTTCATTCTCCAGTTCATTTTACTAATGAGAAAACTGAAGCAAACAGGGTTAAATGTATTATGCAGTTAAGTGAATTAAGGGTCACATAGCTCATAAGTGTCTGATGCTGGATTTGAACTCATGAAGATGAATCTTCCTGATGCCAAGTCTAGTTCCCTATCTACTGTGGGTCCCATTGGGGAGAGAAACCTACCATAATAGAAGACAGGATGGCTTAGGAGAAAGAGCACCAGCTTTGGATTTAGAATACCCAGTTTTAAAATGAATTAGGATGACTGTGTGACCTTGGAAAGGGTCAAGAGAATTCTAAGGAAAGAAAAATGAGGGTAGGGAATGGATGTTTGTCAGGGCCATGGACCTGCTGCAACATATCCTTCCTCCCCCTTACTTACTCTGTGACCTGGAGATGACATGATGGCTCCTCCTACATATTATCTGGGTTACTTTTTTCCTGGATTTCTTGTGAGAAGAAATACATTTTTGCTCTGTTTTATGTTCTACTTCCATGAAATAAGGCAAACACTTCTTTGGATTTTTTTAAAAGAGTTTTTATTCTTAATCATTATAAGGAAATTGTCCTTTGTAGCTTAGCATGTCTCAAATGGGGTTCCTCTTTTGGGATGTTTTAGACTCTGCCAGGGTGGCGTCTGACTCACCCTGGGTTGTGGTAGTAGAAGTCCATGGATGGTGAATGAGAGAGAAATAAATGCTGGAACTTGTTTAGGGGAAAAGGTCAGCCAAAATAGATTCCTTGAGGGCCAGAGGCAAAAGTGGGGAAGTAGTTGGACAACAGAAACAGAGATGGGATCAGAGAGCACAAACAGAAGCAGAGTTAAGGGCCAAAGCAGTAAGTAAATCAATGAAATCTGAAACAAGGCCCTTCAAAAAGATATGCTAAGATTCCATAGCAATTTGTTGCTTTCAGTTAGCTGGGAATGATTCCAGGCTTTTAAGCTAATTTCAGATTGCCAAGGCTGACAGAATTCTTAGTCCCTTTTAGTTCTTGATTCCTTATCCTTTTTCTGTGGTTGGGACTGCTTGTCTACTTCCTTAACTGGTCCTCCAAATAATGTGTCCATCATGTAAAATGTGTCATGTGATGACTTCTTGACCTGTCTTGAAGATTGTAATAGCTCTGGGTTCATTTGATATATTCCCCTTGTCCTAGATCCTTGGATAAGAAACACCCTTCCCAGTTTGACTTCCAAAGCTATAAGCATACCC
The DNA here is from genome assembly GCA_028646575.1 of Pseudocheirus occidentalis. Classification (NCBI taxonomy): domain Eukaryota; kingdom Metazoa; phylum Chordata; class Mammalia; order Diprotodontia; family Pseudocheiridae; genus Pseudocheirus; species Pseudocheirus occidentalis. Next base: position 2,976 of record JAQQSW010017058.1, on the reverse strand, counting down.
CACACTAGTATGCCCAGTCCAACATTGTTATCCAATAATATCACCAATGAAATATAACTCACTTTCATCATTAAAAGTTACCATTCAGCTGATTTCCCATTTATAGCATTTTTCCTATCCAACGTGATGCCCCCTGGAATATCATTTTGCCTAAAATAGTGTTTTCATGGAACCAATTAATAATGTTAGCAGGGTATGCCTGCATTGACTTAGCATATGCTCACTACAATGATTTGAATTTGTAAGCCCAATTATATTCTCTCCTAATAAAGACAGAAGCAGTATTATACAAATTCTTTCTTGTACCCTTGTCATTGAAACATAATTTAGTAATGAGGGCACCTAAGTAAGAATGTGCAGATAATTAATTCAGCTAAAGTTAGAATGGAAATTCAAATGAACGGCCATTCTAGTGAGACATATGTAGTCATAGTCTCATTGCAATTAAGCAAAAATACAAAAAAGATTAGATTTGTTTTCATGGAATCATCAGTCTGGTAATATATCAAGATTTTAGCCTTGTCAGTAACCCCTTTCTTGGTCTGGACTGTATCTAAACTGTGCCATCAAAAATGAACTCTCTTCCCAAATCCTCAGGGTATTTTATGTAGACTTTCTTGGTAACAACCCATAATCCCCAACACTCAAAATAAAAGAATTTTCCCTCATCTGAACTCAATCCTTTTTGCTGCATTGTAAACCTATTCCTCATCTTGTATTCAACAAAGAACAAATGTTAGCTTTGTCCAACTTCTATGATCTCTCCTACAGAATACATAACTACAATATTTTCAGCTTTTCTTATATATCAACTTTGCATTTTCTTTGGTGTTCTCAAGACTCTCTTAAACTGGATACAATGACCCAAACAAAAAGGAGGAAAAAAAGGTTGAGTAGAATGGTTGAAAATACCCTTGATATAAATGGTAAATAACACCCCACTATTCCCCTTTTAAAGCCACCTTTGTGCTAAAATCTATTATTACTCTGAGCACTTTTTTCTTGTTTTCATTCTTTCTGTATTTTTATTAGTCTTCTCTAAGTAGCCATTTCCCATTTCTGTTTCTTTTTCTTGATGCTTTCCCAGCTTTAGAGGATTAGAATTAAAGAAAGACTTCATAAAACACAAGCCAAATGTGACCATATAGTCTCTATTCCATCATTCCAGACACTAGAAAGAACATTTCATTAATTTAAAATAGTGCATATGTACAAGTATATATGCATGTGTATGTATTGCTATAAAGATAAATATGTATGTACACACTATACATATGTGTATATGTGCTATATATACTATTTATTATATATTAATAAATGGTGTAAAGTATTAATGTAAATATTAATATATTCATTACACATATACATGTACATATATTTGTGTGTTTAGAAATATATATATATATATATATATATATATATATATATTACATTTGTTAAGTACTTACTAGGCATAGAATTACAAATTTGTCATACAAAATATGAACAAGATACAGTCCTACTTTCTTGGAGTTTACAACCTGCTAGGGAGCTAAGGTACCACTATGGCTGTGTGGTTGCAACTGTTAAGACTTCCTGAATGAGCATAGTCCTAGCTTTTCCAGTACCTAGAACAGAAAAGGACAAAGAAAAAGGCAAAACTTAAAAAAAAAGGCAAAAACAAAAGGAGGAAAAGAATTTGGGGCAGCTAGCTGGTCCTGCAGTCAGGATGACCCGAGTTCAAATCCAAACTCAGACACTTAACACTTATTACCTGTGTGACCTTGGACAAGTCACTTAACCTCGATTGTCCTGCCTTCCCCTCTCCAAAAATACAAAAAAAAAAAAAAAAGAAAAAGAAAGAAAAAGGCTAAACTTCCAGAAGCACTTCTCATGGACACATGGCCTAAAACAGGTCTTCCACATAAGTGACACCAATGTAAGTGATATGCATGTGCGCCAAACACCCATCAACATAGGATAAGTTCATTAGGGAATTTCAAAATAGAATACTATGCAAGGTCTAAGGCGGAAAGTAATACTAATACAGAAATCAGAGAGCGCGTAAGACTTGGGAATTTGAGCTGCATTTTAAAGGATGAGCAGCAAGTCAACCAATGATGAGGGGAACAAGCAGCATTGCAGGCAGAGCATCAGGTGAGCAAAGACTTGGGGATCCGAAGGTGCAGGGTGAGTTTGGGGGAAGAGAACAGTCAAATATCTTAAAGGTTAGGCATATTGAAGTGTCAAACATCTTAATCCATTCCTATCCCCTATCTACTTGAAGAGCTTTTCAGACTTTCACTTAATTAGCATAGTCAACAGATGTTATCTCCCCAAAGCCCTTACAACATAGACAATCCTAGGGTGGGACTAAAAAGCTTCTCTTGTTCAGCACAATTGATGTGGACATCAATGAAAGGCTGCACAGTCAAATGCTACAATTCCTCAGCCATCAGCTTCCCAGTGCACAGCAGTTACCCTGTTGTTTAAAGTTATATCAAAACAGTCTTTGAGCAGATGGAGTCAGCAGGCAAGAAACAGCTGATAGTGATTGACAGATCCGCAATAGTGAGAAATAGTGCAGAATAGGATAGTGGGCTGACAGTTTGGCTATTGTAGCCATACTACTACTACTAATATTTTGTATTTATATAATGTCTTTCATCAGCAAGCACCAAATACTGAGACATCATCTTATTAATGTTCATAAAATCTCTGGCAACTTGCCTAGAAGAAAATCCTTAGGCTCAGACTTTTGCTGATTGTTATTGCTGAATATTTATTGAATAGCCATTAGGTGGGGGATGTTACATATTAGACCCCAGGATATGGCCCCCACCTTAGTAGATTTAGAGTCAAATGTAGGAGATAAAAGAGAAAGATGTAAGCACAAGACAGACAGACAGAGAGACAGAGAGAGAGAGAGAGAGAGAGAGAGAGAGACAGAGACAGAGACAGAGAGACAGAGAGACAGAGAGAGACAGAGAGACAGAG
>JAQQSW010017057.1:0-11542 GCA_028646575.1 Pseudocheirus occidentalis | reverse complement strand
TGGGCTATTTTGCCATTTGAGTTACTATATTTTTAAGGTGTTATTTTCTTCAGTCAGGTTGTTGACTCTCTTATCATGATTTCTTGCATCATTCTTCTTTCTCTCCCCAATTTTTCCTCCTCTTCTTTTATTTGGTTTTCAAAATCCTTCTTAAGCTCCTCTATGGATTGTAATCAGTCTACATTTTTCTTGGAAGCTGTTGGTGTGGGAGTTCTGACTGTGTTGTCTTCCTCCTGCTCCATGCTTTGATCATTTTTGTCCCCAAAAAAGAAATCTAAAGTTGGATTGCTTAGCTTTCTTTGCTTCCTTTGCCCACCCATGTTGTCAGTCAGTTACTTGAGTTTTGGGCTCAGTAGAACTCTGCTTTCAGAGGGGAGAGCTCTGTCTCAAACCACTCAGGTTTTTACAACTGCCAGAGCTATTAGGAGGCTACAATCTCTACAGCCCCCTCTAGCTTTGGCTCATTGAAAAATGCACCTCAGGACCACCACCCAAGACCACAATCCTGATCCAGGCAGCTCAAGGCAAGAGCACTTAGCCTCTGAATGATCAATTGGCCCCCCTGCAATCTGTAGGCCATGAGCTCTGAAGCAGCCACATGGAGGCGGCTGCAGGGCTACTGCTTCAGACTGCTTCTAGCTCTGGAGGCAGTTGGATAGACCCTCTCCCCCAAATTTAGTCAAGCTCCACTGACCTTTTCCCTGTGTCCTTGGCTCTTATGGGTTGGTAAGCCTGGAAATTGCCACAGCTGTTGGTGATCTTCTCTCCTAAAAGATCTATCTGGGGCTTCTTCTGGATGGCCTGGGGCTAAAACTGCATAGGGCTGGGCTCTGCTCCCAGCATGCTGCAATGAGCCCTTTCCATCCTTCTGCCAGGCTGCCTTCAGCAAGACCCTTGTTTCTCTGTCATTTTATGAGTTGTGGAGCTCTACAGTTTGTTTAGAGTCATATTTTACAGGTATTTGAAGTAGTTAAGGTGGGAGCCACAGAGTTCTTCTGCTTCTACACTGCCATCTTGACTCTGCCCCTCAAGGTTTTCCAGTCTTACATTTATGTTTTCCAGTGCTCAATGATATTTAATGGTACTATTTGATTACATATGTGTGCATATAAAATTATCATATGACTAGTGGTTTTGAGCAAATGAATAAGTAATAATCAGGTTACCAAGTCTGAGCTTCACTGAATAGAATTCCCACTTGAGTCTTTCTCTTAGAAACTCATCTCCATCATTCTCTGTTAAGGATTTGAAGAATGCAGACCCTCCCCCCACACTGCCAAAAATATTAAACTCCTAAAAGTTGACTACAATGTCAAAAGGATTGAAAGAGGAATTGGACCTTGATTTAATTGTGACTGATGGAGGTCAGCATCCTTTCATTATTTTTTCTTAATTTTATTTATTTACTTTTATTTTACAACATTCAGTTCCACAAGTCTTTGGGTACCAAATTATCTCCCCCTCCCTCTCCCACCCGCTCCCCTCTCCATAGCAGCATGCTATCGGATATAGGTTCTGCAAATGCCATCATATTAAACATTAATCAAATTGTAAATAAATATTATAACCAATGGGATTAATAAAATAGAAGGAACAAACCAAAAAAGAAAGAGAGAGCAAGTAGTTTGCTTCGATCAACATTCATACTCTAAATCTTTCTCTGGGTATGGATAGTCTTTTCCATCATGAGTCCTTTGGAGTAGTCTTATAACCTTGCACTGCTGAAATGATCCCAGTTTATCAAAGTCAGTCATCAAAGATACCTTGTGTCTATAATTGTGTACAGTGTTGTCTTGACTCTGCTCCTCTCACTCAGCATCAGTTTATATAAGTCTCTCCTGGTTATTATGAAGTCCATCTGCTCCTCATTTCTTATAACACAACAGTACTCCACTATATTCATGTACCACAACTTGTTTAGCCATTCCCCAATCAATGGGCATTTCCTTGATTTCCAATTCTTTGCCACCACAAAAAGAGCTGTTATAAACATTTTTGTGCATATGGTTCCTTCTCCCACTTTTACAATCCCTTAGGGATATAGCCCTAGAAGTGGTAGTGTCGGGTCAAAGCATATGTATATTTTTTTAGCCTTTTAGACATAGTTTAAATTGTATTTCACGATGGTGGGATCAGTTCACAACTCCATCAACAATGCATTAGTGTTCCAATTTTCCCACATTTCAAGCATTTATCATTTTCTTGTTTTGTCATTTTAGCCAATTTATGAGCAGTGAGATGCAATAAGTCAGAGTTGTTTTGATTTGCATTTCTCTAATCAATAGTGATTTAGAGCACTTTTTCATGATTATACATGTGTTTAATTTCTTACTCTGAAAACTTCCTGTTCATATCCTTTGATCGTTTATCAAGTGGGGAATTACTTGTATTCTAACAAATTTTACTCAATTCTCTGTATATTTTAGAAATTAGGCCTTTATTAGAGACACCGGGTGTAAAAATTCTTTCTAATCTCCTGTTTCCCTCCTAATCTTGGTTAAATTGGCTTTGTTTGTACAAAAACTTTTCAATTTAATGTAATCAAAATTATCCATTTTGCATTTCATAATGCTCTCTATCTCTTGTTGGTCACAAATTCTTCCCTTCTCCATAGATTATTCCTTGTTCTCCCAAATTGCTTATAGTATCAGTTTTTATAAGTAGATCATGGGTTCATTTAGATTTCATTTTGGTGGATGGTGTAATACATTGATCTATGCCCAGTTTCTGTCAGATCATTTTCCAGTTGTCCCAGCAGTTTTTGTCAAATAGGGAGTTCTTATCACAGAAACTGGGGTCTTTGGGTTTATCAAAGCAGAGATTACTGTGGTCAATTACTGCTGTGTTTTGTATTTGTAATTTATTCTACTGATCCACTACACTATTCTTCAGCCAGTATGCATTAGTTTTGAGGACTGCTGCTTTTATAATACAGATTAAAATCTGAAATGACTAGGTCACCTTCCCTAGCATTTCTTTTCATTAGTCCCTTTGATATTCTGGACCTTTGGTTCTTCCAGATGAATTTTGTTACTATTTTTTTCTAGATCTATAGAATAATTTTTGGGAGATTTATTGGTATGACACTAAATATATCAATTAAATGAGGTAAAACTAATTTATAGTAATATCAGTTCTATCTAAACATGAGAAACTAATGTTTTTCCAATTATTTATATCTGACTTTATTTGTGTGAAAAGTGTTTTGTAATTGTGTTCTGAGTTTGTTTTGTCAGGTAGAGTCCCAAATATTTTTAAATGTCTATAGTAACTTTAAATGGAATTTCTCTATTTCTTGATGTTGGGCTTTGTTACAGATATACAGGAATGCTGAAGATTTATGTGGGTTTATTTTATATCCTGCATCTTTGCTAAATGTATTTATTATCTCAAGTAGTTTTTTACTTGATTCTCTAAGTATATCATCATATCATCTCCAAAGGGTGATAGGTTAGTCTCTTCTTCTCCTAATCTGATTCCTTCTATTTCTTCTTCTCTTATTACTACAGCTAACATTTCTAGTACCAAATTGAATAACATGAGTAATAGTGGATGTGCTTGTTTCACACCTGATCTTACCAGAAATGCTTCAAGCTTATTCCCCTGCTTGTACTTTTAATAGTTTTAGATAGATGATACTTAGTATTTTAAGGAAGATTCCATTTATTCCTATACTCTCTAGTGTTTTTAAGAGGAATGGGTGTTACATTTTGTCAAAAGCTTTTTCTGCATTTCTTGAGATAATCACATGATCAATTATACTGATGGTTTTTATAACATTGGAATAGTATTGCATTTCTGGAATAAATCCTATCTGGTTGAAGTGTATTATTCTTGTGATAAGTTGCTGTAATCTTTTGCTAATTTTTTAAAAATTTTTTCATCTATATTCATGAGGGAAATTGATCTATAATTTTCTTTGCTTTGACTCTTCACAATTTAAGTATCAGTAACATATTTATATCATTAAAAGGATTTGGTTGGAGTCCTCCAATTTTCCCAAATGGTCTATAAAGTATTGGAATAAGTCTTTCTTCAAATGTTTGATAGAATTCATTCATAAATGCATCTGGTCCTGGATTTATTTTTCCTAGGGAGTTAATTGATGGCTTATTCAATTTCTTTTTCTGAGATCAGTTATGTAAGTATTTTACTTCCTCTTCAGTTAATCTGGACAACTTACATTTTTATAAACATTCATATTGTTCACTAAGATTGTCAAATTTATGGACATACAATTGCACAAAATAATTCCTAATTATTGTTTTAATTTCCTCTTCATTGGAGGTAAATTCACCCTTTTCATTTTTTATACTGGTACTTTGATTTTCTTCTTTCTTTTTTTCAAATCAAATTGACCAAAGATTTATCAATTTTATTGGATTTTTTTCATAAAATCATGGCCTTATTTTTATTTATTAGCTCAATAGATTTCTTAATTTCAATTTTATTAATCTCTCCTTTGGTTTTCAATATTTTTAATTTAATATTTAATTGAGATTTTCAATATGTTCCTTTTCTAGCTTTTTCAGTTACAAGTCCAATTCATTGATCTCCTTCTTCTCTATTTTATTCATATAAGCAATCAGAGATATAAAACTTCCCCAAAGAACCCCTTTCACTGCATCACATAAGTTTTGGTATATTGTCTTATTACTGTCATTCTCTTGAATGAAGTTACTGATTGTTTCTGTGATTTCTTGTTTCACCCACTCATTCTTTAGGATTTGATTATTTAGTTTCCACTTAGTTTTTAGTCTATCCTTCCATGGATTTTTATTACATGTAATTTTTATTACATCATCATATGAAAAGGATGAATTTAATATTTCTGCTTTTTTGCATGGGACTGTGAAGTTTTTATGCCCTTCTACATGGTCAATTTTTGTTAATGTACCATGTACTGCTGAGAGGAATATATATTCCTTTTTATCCCCATTCAAATTTATCATGTCTACTTTCTCTAAAATTATATTCACCTCAATTTCTTTCTTGTTTATTTTGAGGTTATATTTATCAAGTTCTGAGTGGGGAGGCTGATGCCCCCATTAGTATAGTTTTGCTATATATTTCTTCCTCTAACTCCTTTAAGTTCTCTTCTAAGAATTTGGAGGCTATACCACTTGATTCATATATGTTTAGTAATGATACTGTTTCATTGTCAATTGTACCTTTTAACAGGATATTTTCCTTCCTTTTTTTCTTTTAATTATGTCTATTTTGCTTTTGCTTTGTCTGAGATTAGGATTGCTACTCCTACTTCTTTTACTTCAGCTAAAACAACATGTTTTACTCCAGCCTTTTACCTTTACCCTGTATCACCCTTTTTTTTCCAAATGTGTTTCTCATAAATAGCATATTGTAGGATTATGGTTTTTAATCCTTCTGCTCTCTGTCTCCATTTTATGGGAGAGTTCATCCCATTTGCATTCACAGTTACAATTACTATCTCTATCTTTCTCTCCATCCTATTCCTCCCCCCATTTATGCTTTTATTTCTCTCTTCCCTTCCTTAAGAAATTTCTTTTTGACCACCACCTCCCTCAATATTCCCTCCCTATCAGCCACATCCCTTTTCCTACCTTTTCTCCTTACTACTTTTTCCCTCCCCCTTTTCCCCTTCCTACTTCCTGTAGGGAATATTAAATTTTTATATTTAACAAAATGTGCTATTCCTTCCTTAAATCAAATCCAATGACAGTAAATCTCAAACAATGCTCCTCTCCCTCCCTTCTTTCCCTCTACTATAATAAGATTTTGTGTCTCTTCACATTGGATTCCTATAATTAACTATGTTATTCCCTCTTTCAACCAAAACCAACGAGAGTAGAGCTCTTGCAATTTTCATTTCCCTTCCTTCTTTCCCTCTACTATGTTTTTATGCCTGTTTATGTAGCATAATTTACCCTTTTATGCTTCCATCTTTCCTCTTCTTCCATTTCAATCCCTTTGCACCTCTTAATAAGTTTTTAATCATCATATTCATTCATTTATGCCCACACCCTCCCTCTCTCTCTCTCTCCATATATATATATATATATGTATATATATATATATATATGAATGTATGTATGCATGTATATATGAATGTATGTATGTATATGTATATACATATATGTGTGTATATATACACATATACATTTTAAATGTCATGATAATTATACAAATCTCATTATTGACAGGTATCATCCTTCCATATAGGGATGTAAACAGCTTGCTCTTATTGAATAGCATATTGTGTGTGTGTGTGTGCGTGTGTGTGTATTTGTGTTTTCCCTGTTTGCCTTTTCATGTCTCTCTTGATTCTTGTATTTGGAGATCAAATTTTTCATTAAGCTCTGGCTTTTCATTGGGGAAGGTTTGGAAGTCCTTTATTTCTCTCTTTCTTTCTTTCTTTCTTTCTTTCTTTCTTTCTTTCTTTCTTTCTTTCTTTCTTTCTTTCTTTCTTTCTGCTTTTTGGAGGGCAATTGGGGTTAAGTGACTTGTCCAAAGACACATGGCTACTGTGTTAAGTGTCTGAGGCCAGATTTGAACTCAGGTCCTCCTGACTCCATGGTGGGTGCTCCACTCAATGCACCATCTAGCCACCCTCACCCCCCAGAGTCCCTTATTTCTTTGAATAATCATTTAATTACCAAAAACATTATGCTTAATCTTGCTGGGTAGTTTATCCTTGGTTGTTGTCCAAGTTCTTTTGCCTTTCAAAATATCATATTCCAATCCTTCTTATCTTTTAATGTACAAGCTACTAGCTCTTATGTGATCCTTACTGTAGTTCCACGGTGTTTGAATTGTTTCTTTCTGGTTGCTTGCAATGTTTTCCCCTTGATCTGATAATTCTGGAATTTGGCTACAATATTCCTTGGAGTTTTCAGTTTGGTATCTCTTTCAGGGGGTTGGGTGAATTCCTTCAATAACCATTTTACCTTCTGGTTCTAGGACCTCAGGGCAGTTTTCCTTGATGATTTCTTGGGAGATATTGTCCAGGCTCTTTTTTTATCATGGCTTTCTGGTAGACCAATAATTCTTAGATTATCTCCCCTGCATCTGTTTTTCTTTATATTTATATCATTTATTCCCTTAAAACTAACTGAATACATACATGTTTGGAGCCAGATAAACTATGACTGCCTGAATGAAAGAATGAGAAGACTTACATACATTTTAAAACCATCCCAGTTCAAGAGGGCTGTGTCACTCAAATTTACAATCTCCATATATGTTTAATCATGGTATGAGAAAGGAATTTTGTTAATAGGTATTAAGTACAATAAGAGAGTTCACAAAGTGTCATTTGAAATTACAAACCTGGACATCTGTGTTTTCTTTACTATTAACATGCCTTATTATATTATATGCCAGAAAAATGTTAAGATAAAAAAATGTCTCATTACTTGAGGTAGTATCTTGGGTTAAGGGGCTTATCCTTAATGACCATAAAGTCAACCCCATCCAAACTTGTTGACATAGGAAGAGGTATTCTTTGAGTTTACTCAGAGAACAAAGAAGCTGTTAGGTCCATGTTCTTCTGGTTGATTAGTTCAGGCTCGTGCTCTTATTGGGGGTTCCAATTGATATTAAATTGGAATAATAATTGGAATAATCAAGGGCAAAGTTTAAATCCAAAAAAAGTACTCTTAAGGAAATTAAAGGATGGAAAAGATACTTGGCAGCTGGTAGAGATTAGGGAAGGCTTCATGGATGGAACAGCTACTGACCTGTATTAAAGAAAGGCAAGTATTTAAAAAAAACAGAAAAAAGAAAGGCAAGTATTTTAAGAGAGATAAGGAAGCAGTGCATTCCGGGGAAGGGATTAAGGAGGTGAGCTGAGATAATTTTTTCCAAGAGTTTGGCCGTGAACTAATGAAGATACAAAGGGCCTATAATATGAGGGATTTATAGACTCAAGGAATATTTTTTAAGAATAGAGGAAAACTAAACATGTTTTTAGTCAGGAGAGAAAGAGCCACCAGACAGAGACTGAATCACTAACTAGAAAAGGAAAGATATAGTGTAGATAGGTCAAGAAGGAGACAAGAATCAGTGGGGAAAGAACTACAAATTGAGAGGTTGTATCAGCAAGCACCCTAGCATACCCAGGATGGCTGCTAGCTAGCACAAGTTCTTAGATCTGCTTTTCTAAAGGAAAGCAGCTCAAAATGAGTTAACAATCTTAATTTAATCAAATAAACATATATCATTTACCTAGTTTGGGGGAAAAAAGTCAGCACCTTGAACCTCAGAGAATTGAAATAGAAGTTACAAGCAGACAAAGAAACAGATCAGCAGACAGGCTTCCAGCTGTCTGACCATTACATCTATCCTACTTAGTTACCAGAGAAAGAAGCATCAACATCTGGGTTTTCAAAGCAAGGGGGCTCAACAGCTTCCCAGAGTCTCATCTGGCCAAGTTACACAACTCTTTCCAAAGTGATCCCCAAAGCAAAAACTCACATCAAGGTATGTATAGCCTTCTCCTGGATCAGAGAATGTCACAGCCCTCTTGACACACTGCCCAATCACAAAGTAATAAGGCATGGGCATTCCTGAAGAACAAACCTCCAGCCACAGACTCCATGTGACCACATTCAGCCTATTAGGGTACAGAGTATACTTTCAAATCAGGGAAGGTTCTCAGAGCCACGTAAGCCTATCAAAGGGCCAAGGGGCAGGGAAGATCTTCAGATTCCCATTACACACACCCAGCTCCACAACTGAGAAACAAACAATTATCCCAGCCCTCATACTTTCTTTTTAGTTAACAGATCTTGTTTGTATCACTATTTCTATCAGCAAGCACCCTAGCATACCCAGGGTGGCTGCTAGCACAGGTTCTTAGATCAGCTTTTCTAAAGGAAAGCAACTCAAAAAGGGTTAACAATCTTACTTTAATCAATTAAACCTATATCATTTACCTAGTTCAGGGGGAAAAAAGTCAGCACCCTGAACTTCAGAGAATACAAACAGAAGTTACAAGCAGAAAGTTACAAGCAGACAAAGAAACAGATCAGCAGATGGGCTTCCCACCATCTGACCATTACACCCATACCTAGTCAGTTACCAGAGAGGGAAGCACCAACATCTGGGTTTTTCAAAGCTGGGGGACTCAACGGCTTCCCAGAGTCTCATATGGCCAAATCACACAACTTTTCCAATGTGAGCTCCTGCATCTCTTTTTTTACTGAGATATTTTACATTTTCTTCTATTTTTTTTTATTCTTTAGATTTTGTTTGACTGATTTTTTTATGTCTCATAGAGTCATTAGCTTCAATTTGTCTTACTCTTATTTTTAGGGAATTGTTTTTTCAGTTAGGTTTTGAAATCTCTTTTTCCATTTTATCAGTTTTTATTTTTAAGGAGTTATTTTCTCCAGTTAGATTTTGAACCTCCATTTGACAAATTTTATTTTTTAGGGAGCTGTTTTATTCAGTGATTTTTTTCCATTTTGCCAATTATAATTTTAAAACAGTTTGTCAATTTGTCTTGTACCTCTCTAAGTTGGCTTTTTAAATCCTTCTTGAGGTCTTCCAAGAATGCTTTTTTTGGGGTTTGAGAGCAGTTCATATTCCCTTTTGAGGTTTCAGACGTAGGTATAAGATCAATATTGTCATTTTCTGAATTTGGTTCCTCTCTCTTACCATAACAGGATTCTAAGGTCTTTGTTTTCCCAATTTGCTGTTTGCCTATTGTGATTGCCTACTTCCTGGATTTTAAATGGATCTCTGCTTCTGAGGTACAGAGGGCTCTGACCCATGCTTCTTATGCTGGGAGTAAGGGGCCTGGTTATTGACTTTGTGTGCTATGGCCTCTGAGTGACTTGACTGAGGCCAAGGCCAGGATGTTCTGTGTTGCCCCACAGTTACACTGAAGTTCACAGTGTAAGGTGTGACGTGTGAGGGAAGGGTGGTCTGGCTGCATCAGAATTCTGCCTCTGTGTCTCTGGGCTAGAGCTCCAGCAGGCTCAGCTGCTAGTGTCTGGGGATGTGTTTGTGTCTGCAGATTCCTTTGGTTGTGCAAAGCCTCACCTGGGGTTCTGGTGTTAGCTCTTTATGCTTTCATCACCCTTCCCCAGGGTTTCAGGATCTCCTGCTGGTCAACTGACATGGGGCTTATTGGGATGCCTCCAGTCCTACAGTTTATCCTCAGCACAGCCACAGTCGCTCCTTTCCTCTAGGACTCCCAGGCCTCCAGCTGGTTCCACTATTTCAGGATTTTATACTGGAACAATATTCTCTGGGTTTTCATGGTCAGAGAGGGAGATTAAAACAGCTACAGTTTACTCTGCCATCTTGGCTATTGGAAGTTCAGGTAGGTGATTTTTAAACATCCAGAATGTGGGCTAATAGCCCCAGGAAAAGCTGCTGCCACTGCCACAGGACCTGCACTTGTCTCTTACCCAGCTGTGACTGAACCCTGTCATGAGGTGAGAGGTTTGGGAACCACCCCATGCAGTGGGTAGATCAGTTCACCAAGGCTTACTCGGGCTTTGCTGTGGTCAAGTCTGTGCTGGAGCAGGCCCCATGCCCCATGCTCTGCACTCCCTTGCCTGGTGCAACAAATCCTACTCTTCCACACTTTCTTGGACTAGAAATTTGCCATGTTCTGTCTTCAAATGGATTCTGCCACTCTAAAAACCATTCAGATTCACTTTTTAGAGGTTACTGAAGGAATTCAAGAGGGAGTTCAGATGAGTTCCTACTTTCACTCTGCCATCTTGGCAACATCTTTTCTTTAAAAAAAAATGTATTTATCTTATTCTGAACTTAAGAAATAAAACAAGCAAGGGGGCAGAGCCAAGATGCCGGCATAGAAGCAGCAAAGTTTCACAGCCCCCACACAGTCACCTTAAATACCCATAAAATTTTAGGGCTCCAAACTCACAAAAATACAGAAAACACATCTCTCACTGAAGGCAACTCGGCAGGTGGGGCTCATTGTGGCAGGCTGGGAGCTGAGGCCGACCCAGTCCAAAACCACAGCAAGGCCCCAAGGTGGTCGGGAGGAGCCACAATTCAAGTCTATAGGAGAGCAGATCTGCAGCACTTGGAGCAGTTTCCACATTTATCAAGCTGGGAAAAATAGGGCTTAGAGAAAGGTGAGTGGAATTTGAGATAAATTTTGGGGAGGAAAAGTGTCTGGCCAAACTGTTCCCAGGTCAAGGAAGCAGCATGAAGTGGAAAGAATGGGTGCAAGCAGCAACTGCCTCCAGTGGGCTGCTTCAAAGCTCCTGGCCTGCCAATTGCAGGGGGGCTGAGATGATTGATTAGGGCCAAGGACTCCTATTCAGCAGCCTGGATCAGGATTGTGGTCTCAGATGGTGGTCCTGGAGTGCGCTTTCAGCAAGCCAAAGCTGGTGGGGGCTGCAGCACCACCCTAATAGTTCCAGCAGCTGTGAAAACCCCAGTGATATGGGACAGAGCTTACCCCCCACCCCAGGAAGCAGAGTTCCACAGAGCTAAAAAATCAAGCCATTAATTGACTGGCCAAAATGAGCAGGAAAAGGAAGCAAAGTAAGAAGAGCAATAAAACTCTAGAATCCTA
>JAQQSW010017056.1:0-11542 GCA_028646575.1 Pseudocheirus occidentalis | reverse complement strand
CATCCCCTCTTTCATCCCCTTCCCCCCCACTCTCCTGTAGGGCAAGATACCCAATTTAGAGTGTATGTTATTCCTTCCCTAAGCCAAATTCAATGGGAGTAAGTTTGACCCTTTCCCTTTTGCCTTCCTGTTCTTCCCCTCCATTGTAACAGTTATCCCTTGCCTCTTCTACACGAGATGATTAACCCCATTCTGTCTCTCCCTGTCTCCTCTCATTCTATTCCTTTCCCACTTCTCAATTTCACTTTTAAAATATCATCCCTTCCTGTTCAATTGATCCTGTGCCCTCTGTCTATGTACATATATACATATATACATATACTCACATATGTATTCATATGCATATATACCCTCCTAATATAGACATGTGTATGTATACATACAAACACACATATCATACATATATGTATGTATATATGTATGCATATGTATATATGTGTATATGTGTGTGGGGGTGTGTATGTGTGTGTGTATATATATATATACATACTCATACACATATATATATACATTTATAGTCCCTTCACCCATCCTCATACTTATATTTTATATAAGCACTTATACTTATATTTATATTTTATATAATAAGAAATAAGAATATAATAAGAAATAATGAGAAGAGTTTCATAAGTTACAAGTATAATTTTTCCATGTTGGCATGTAAATAGTTCAATTTTTTAAAGTTCTTTAGGATTTCTTTTCCATGTTTGCCTTCTCCTGCTTTTTATATTTGAATGTCAAATTTTCTTTTCAGTTCTGTTTTTTTCAGCAAGAATGCTTGTAAGTCCTCCATCTCATTGAATGACCATATCTTCCCCTGAAACATTATACTCAGTTTTGCTGGGTAGGTGATTCTTGGTTTTAATCCTAGCTCCCTTGATCTCCAGAATATCATGTTCCAGGCCCTTTGATCCCTTAATGTAGAAGCTAATAGATCCTGGGTTATACTGATTGTGTTTCCATAGTATTCAAATTGTTTCTTCTTGGCAGCTTGTAATATTTTCTCCTTGATCTGGGAACTCCAGAATCTGGTTATAACATTCCTAGGAGTTTTCTTTTTGGGATCTTTTTCCAGAGGTGATGGGTGAATTCATTCAAGTTCTATTTTGCCCTCTGCTTTTAAAATATCAGGGCAATTTTCCTTAATAATTTTTTGAAGGATGATTTCTAGGTTCTTTTTCTGATCATGGCTTTCAGATAGTCCAATAATTTTTAAATTTTCTCTCCTGATCTATTTTCCAGATCAGTGGTTTTTTAAATGAGATATTTCACATTGCCTTCTGTTTTTTCATTTGTTTTCACCTGTTTAATAGTATCTTGATTTCTCATAAAGTCATTTGCTTCCGTTTTCTCCACTCTGATTCTGAAGGAATTCTTCTCTTCAGTGAGCTTTTGAGATTCTTTTTCCAACTGGCAAATTTGGCTTTTTAAGGAATTCTTCTCCTCATTGGCTTTTTGGGCCTCTTTTGCCATTTGAGTTAGTCTATTTTTTAAGGTGTTATTTTCTTCAGTCAGGTTGTTGACTCTCTTTTCATGATTTTCTTGCATCATTCTCATTTCTCTTCCCAAATTTTCCTCCAATTCTCTTACTTGGTTTTCAAAATCCTTCTTAAGCTCCTCTATGGCCTGTTAACCAGTTTATATTTTTTTTGGAAGCTTTTGGTGTGGGAGTTCTAACTGTGTTGTCTTCCTCGCATTTCATGCTTTGATTTTTTTGTCCCCAAAAAAGGAATCTAAAGTTGGGTTATTATGTTTACTTTGCTTCCTTTGCCTGCTCATGTTGCCAGTCAATTACTTGACTTTTTAGCTCTGTGGAACTCTGCTTCCAGAGGGGAAAGCTCTGCTCCAAATGGCTGGGGTTTTTGCAGCTGCCAGAGCTATTAGGAGGCTGCCGTTTCTGCAGCCCCTACCAGCTTTGGCTCACTGAAAACACGCTTCAGGACCACCACCCAAGACCACAATCCCGATACAGGCAGGTTAAGGGAAGAGCACTTAGCCTCTGAATGATCTCTTGGCCCCCCTGCAATCTGCAGGCTGGGAACTCTGAAGAAGCCAAATGGCGGCAGCTGCAGGGCCACTGTTTCTGCTGCTTTCTTGCCCTGGAGACAGTTTAGCCAGACCACTTTCATCTCCCAAATTTAGCTGAGTTCCACTGACCTTTCACTTTGTCCTTGATTCTTATGGGTTGATAATTCTGGAAACTGCAACAGCTGCTGTTGATCCACTCTCCTGAGTGCTCCAGCTGCAGCTTGTCCCGGGTGCCCTCAAGCTGAAGCCACAACTGGTCCCAGCTTCCAGTGTGCTGTGATGAGCCCTTCCCATCCTGCCTGCTGGGCTGCCTTCCGTGGGGGCTTTGTTTCTCTGTAATTTTGTGGGTACTGGAGCTCTAAAATTTGTTTAGAGTCATATTTTATAGGTATGTGAGGTGGTTATGGGGGGAGGTCACAGAGTTCTCTTGCTTCTATGCCTCTATCTTGACTCTGCTCCCCTGAGCTTAAGATAAAAAAAAAATCTGTGTTGAGTTTAACTTAGTAAAAGGCGATAAGCCGACTTCATCGAACTTAGAAACCAAAACCAAAGATAAACACTAAGTTCATTTCTGAGCATTATAACCTGGGGTAATTTGGAAACATAAATGCTTAAAGTGATGGATACATTTGTTATTCTTCAAAGAAACCTATGGTATTGATACATGGTTATCTCTTACTATTGTTCTAAACTGGTGATTTTACTGCTAGAGGGAAATCCTGTCACTCACACTGATCCACAGCTTGTAGCAGTATAGCCTGAGACAGTGACAGTTGAGTCATCCT
Source organism: Pseudocheirus occidentalis (assembly GCA_028646575.1). Taxonomy (NCBI): domain Eukaryota; kingdom Metazoa; phylum Chordata; class Mammalia; order Diprotodontia; family Pseudocheiridae; genus Pseudocheirus; species Pseudocheirus occidentalis. The sequence goes on along the minus strand of JAQQSW010017056.1, from coordinate 8,729 downwards.
GTTAGCACATGGCCAAGAGAGGACTTGAACACATGGCTCCCTCCTGCAAAGCCAGCCCATGACCCACTGTGCTATTCTGTTTCTCAAAATACATCTCTCTTTAGGGCTGGGGCTCTTAACCAGGAGTCTATTGAAAAATAAACAAATGAAGAATTGGGAACACATTTTGATGACTGTGTTTCAATATAATTGGTTTCCTCTGTAATCCTATGGATTTTATACATTTATAAACATGATTGTGATAAAAGGTTTATAGATATCACCAGACTGTCAAAGAACTCCAAGATGTTGAAAAAAGGTTAAGAACACTTGGGAAATGTTTGCAACCAGTAAATTGAATTTAATTTCCAGACCACTAGGTAATTTTTTCCCCCCAAAAGGGATTCCTTGTAATCTGATAACTCTGGAATAACACATAAATAACCCAAAAACCCAAGGCAAAGGAGCCCTGCTTTTGAAGGCTCCCAACACCTCCAGGCTGTTTTGGAAAGAATTAGGTCTAGGTCTACGTTTAAAATAAGGACCATCTTGGATGCGTTTAAATCTAACTTAATTTCACTCTAACTAAAAAGGTCATAACAATTATACAGAAGAAAAATTACAGATAAATGTCAAAAGGAAAATAAAGGATTTTTCCATCTGTCCAAGATTTTTATATTAAAAAATGGCCAACTTTATATACTCACTACAGATATTTTTTCTTTTTTCCTATAGAAAGCTCAGTTATTTTCAATTTTAAAAAATGAGGTGAGAAAGGAGAAATTGCTTGCTGAGCAACTTTATCATTCTGAAGGTAAGGATCTCATTGGTGATGGGAAGCATTTGTGATGAGTGAACTTGGAGGGTTAAATGAGGAAAGAAATCCTCCAGTTTCTTAGCCTCAGTCCATCCTTGGAATCAGGATGGTTGTCTGAACTCATGGCAGGGCCAGGAATAGGGACCTCCCAGGTTTATCCTTTTCTCTGCCACTGACAGGCACTGAGAGAATCTGGGAAAGTCCTTCCGACAGCCATGTCTGGTTTTCTTCTACAAAACGGGGATCATGAAAACTTATCTTTGACAAACAGAAAGGTTCTGCAGTGATAATTAATCTGCAAAACCTCGCAGATTAAAAAAAACACAACCACTATAAAATGGTACACTGAGCATAGAAAGCATCTACATCAACCATCCCAAGGGTTCACAGTCTGACCTTGGGAGAAGCACCCCCAGGCTGATGATGCCACTGCAAGGTTACAGAACCTCCTCATAGAGCCCCTCCCACCAATCATGAAAGAAGTGGCCCACCTGGGACAGTACAGACGGCACTAGGAAATAGGACTGGACAGAGCTGATCCTCTGGAAAAGATTAAGGGGGTTTTACAATCATGAGGGTGGGATTCTTCCAGGCCCTGACAACTGAACCCTTAGATACTGTGCTAAGAGAGGGACTTGTGCCGACTTTAAAGTCTCATGGAATGACAGGAGCTGGCTGGGACCGTAGAGCCCATCTAGCCCAATCCACTCATTTTACAGATGGGGAAACTGAGGCCTAGAGAGGTTAAATGACCTCCCCCTGGTCATGCTGGTGGTTAGTGGGAACTCCAGGATTTGATCCCAGGCCCTCAGACTCCGACCATAGCGCTCAACACTGCGCGGCCTCCCTTTGCAACTTGGTCGGGCTGATCATGACCACTGTACAGCTCACTGGTTTCAGTGTCCAAGGAAGGCATAAGAGAGGATGGGAGAAGAAGACTCTTGGCAATCTGGTTGGATTCCCATGCTTTAGAAAGACCGGGGGCTCAAGTGATGCGGCCTGTGAACCCAGCATCCAGGCAGAATGCAAAAAGAGGAAGAATGTCATCTCAGAAGCTGGTTTTTAAATGGTAGGAGCAGCTTATACAATGACAAAAAACAACCTTTCTCCCCAGCAAAGTCCCTGCCCTCAGGGAGCTCACATTCTATTGTTTTTGTCACAAAGACATTGCTATCCTGTATTTTATACTGCTCTGGCTTCTCGGGCCCTACCTCCCATCTTCTCCTCCCCTCCCAGGCATAAGTCCAAGACAAAGATGCTCGTGTACTTCAAATCTGCCACTTTCCTTGGGATCCCATCAGCCCCATTTGAAAATTGTTTGAGTAACTGGCTCCAGACTCCTTTGCCCCCTCCATGACAATCTCCAATAATAGTCTCATAACCACAAAGCTCCTGCCTACCAGGATTAAGTTGCAGAAATTCTCCCTTTCCATTTCAAGTATCAATCATCCTGGTTTATTTCAACCCATGGCAGTGAGGGAATTGGCCAAAAAGGCTCGTCTTTAGGGAAGACACGAAATACCCTCCCAGGGTCTATCTGTGGGGGGAGAGGGGAAGCTTGGTGAGCTTGTTTCTAGATGTGCCTTCTCCTCATGATGTCCTAATACCATAATGAACAGTCCTCAACTCCAGAGACCTCCGAGTCACCATTAGGGGCAACCCGTCTTTTCTGCTAATATTTAAAACCCTACACATACATATGTTGCTTTAGATTTGTTCTCGTCTGTGAAAGCAGATCACTGGACTGCTGGACCATGGGACCGCTGGACTGCTGGACCACTGGACCGCTGGACTAGGTAAGAACAGGGACTCAGCGATCAGACCTTTCTCTGTCAAAGGTCTCCCTCCTCCACAGCCCTGGGAGTCTCTTCATCCTTCTCATCTACACTGTGGCACTTCTGGCTCGTTGTTCTCCCGACTTTTACACATGATGTCTCTACATCAGCATTTCTGCTGAGCTCACTGGGTTTTTCTTCCCAAGGTCATGGTTTCTTTATTTCCCCTTTTCTCCAGCCCTTTAATAAGGCTCCACAAGCTCATTCTTTGGAAACATAATTGTGTGCTGATTTTCCTACAATCTCGGCCAAGATCTGTCTAAAGTTCTTTGCTAGGATTTATCCAAGTGCTCTGGTGTCTTCTCCAGGGACCTTCTCCTTAGGTAGGTTCAGCATCTCCTGCCCCAAAACAATGTTGCCTTGAACCTTTGGCCCCTACCTCATTGGACTCTTGTGAGAATCTAGTGGGACAAGTCTAGGTAAAGCCGTCTGAGATAAGATGGGGCTGAACTTGTGGTTTCACTGGCCTAGTAGATTCCTAATAAAGAAACTCCTTCTACCAACAGCGATCGGCACCTTCTCTGCATGTTAAGAGAGCTCCCTGGTGCACTGAGAGGCGGTGACCTGCCCAGCGCCACCTAGCCAGGACGGGGCAGGAGGAAGCCCGACCCAGGGCTTCTGAACTCCCAGGTCAGTGGGTCTCTATCAGCCACAATGTGGTGCTTCTGCTAAAAGCCTGACACCCGGATAAGCGTAAGCCACACTTTTCTGATCCTTTTCTTCTACAGGGCATATGCACACAAGAATGAGCACACAGATGCTGAAACTTCCACCCATTTCTCTTCAGCTGCTGGAGCTGTTGTATCCCTGACAAGTCCTTTCCTCCCTACTTAACCTTTATTTGTTGCTAATTCAGGAGTCTTGGAAGACTTCTTAGAGCTGTCTCTCTTTCTCCTCACCCAGTGATAATAACACCCCAAGAGAAAATAACTTGTCTAAGGTAAGGACTGGAGCTCTGACACAAAGCCTCAGGCCAGCTCTCGGTGTCTCCCTCAATTCATTTCTCTTGTTTATCCCCCTGCTCCCTTCACAAAGTTATTTCACTGGCACCTCAGCAACAGCCACCAGCATCTCTCTCTCATCTCCCTCACCTTCCTCCTAACTCTGGGGCTTCTTCCCTCTTCATTTTCAGTATTTCCCTCCAACCTTCCCCACTTCTTCCTGGAGCCTTCCCCTCTCTCAGCGTTCATCTGGGCAGACGTGTGCAGGTCGGGGGGTGCTGGGTGGCCCAGAGATGCCCCCTTCTTTTACAGGGACATGCTCCTGTGCTATTGACAGACAACAACTTCCTTCTCTGGGGAGGTTACAGGCAGCCTCCTCCGGCCTGAGGAAGCGCTGCCTCCTTCACCTCTGAGATGCATTTCCTGCGTATCCATGATTATCCCGGGATGATTTCCTGAGGCCCCTCTGGAGCTCAGCTGTTCCCTACACCCTCCAGAAACTTTCTCTGCCTTCTAATGAAAAGCAGTCAGTGCACAGTCATCCCACACTCCTCTTGTCCTGTGCTGGTTCATGCTCTTGCCCCTTCTTCCTGTCCAAACCCCGATTTAGGGGGCCATTCCATTGGGGCCACAAAGACATCACAAAACCCAGCTTACCTCTTACCTCTTCTCCTTCTATTGCTTCATCCACACCCCCTAATCATTGATGCCTAAGTGGAATCACCATCTGAGTTATACAATTCCTCTGCTGAGCAGAGGCAGAGATGCCCTTGGTTCAAAGATTTAGAGGCCTGCAAAGATGTCCCTTAAATTCATCTCAAATAAACCGATGAATGGAAGCTCCCTCACATAGACCCTTTGTAGAAAGCTGCCTTCAGTATTTGTGAAGTGAATCTTCACAAAGAACCCTCCTTGGTGGGTTCCCCTGGCTGTCCTGTCTCCACCCAGGGCCTCTTTTCCTCTGTCTTCTCTGGTAATCCTTATGGAAAGCAAAGACAGACAAAGCCTCCGCATCTGCTTGCTTTACCTTCCCCACTGCACCTCCCTTTGTGCAATTCTGCCGAGTCCGATCTTTTCTTGCTCTCCCCTCCTTCCTCTTTGCTCCTGTTTGCAGCTGAGAGATGGTCTTCACCACACCCTTATCTGAAGGCTGGACGAACAAGTTCAGAGCCGGGCTTGTCCAGATTCCCAGAGGTCGGCTGCTGTTCCTGCTCTCAGGCCTCTTCTCTACCCCATGGGGACACCCCCGTCCCCTCAGCTGAGGCCTTTGTCACCTTCTCACAGGTCTTCATCTCCTGCTCATTGCCTTGTGTGGCCAATGCTCCTCTGAGCCTCATGATGCCATGGTGAGACAGTGAGTGTAGGTGTTGTTGTCACAGAGAAGGAAAGGACTGTCAAGAGGAGCATCTGAACTAGGAACCAGGCCTTCTGATGCTCGGCCCAGAACCGTCTCTACCACAATGGTTGCCAACGGTTCCTTTCATCAATTTAAATTATTTTCGGGTGGCCCTCCGTGTCTGTGGCCGCCCTTTACTTTGCCTAATAATCTGAAGACAGAGGTGTTTTCCTTCATTCATGTCTTTTCTTAACGGCCTTGTACACAGCAGTTACTGAGAGCATCCCTCTCTGAGTCCCTGACCGTCACTGTCCAGCATGCTTGAGAAAACATCACACAACTTCCATCCGACTGACATTCTAAGTCTCCCATCCTCCCTCCATGAGCCTGTCTTTATAGCTCACCAAGGTTCTCCGACACCATCCAATTTTCCAGATGCAAGTCTTCATAATTAAAGTACTTAGTAACTGACTGATACTTCTGAACACCTTAAAAATCTAGCATCATGAGAAATTTGTACTGTGAAAAGAACCAGACCTTTTCATAATTAAAGCAGTTAGTCAAACCAAAATGTAAACACCGCCAAAATAATAAAAAGAACAAAAAAGGCAAGAAGCCGAACCAAAAAAGCTAATTCCTTAACAATTCAGGTGAACAGAAAGGATCACTCACTACTAAAGGAAAATTAGGTAAGGTGCATATTGCCAAGGGTTTTGAAAGGAGAAGATCATAATCACCCCCAAACAATCCTTGGGCAGAAATTTAATTGTCAACACGTAGCTGGCAAAAACAGCGAAACTGTTCATCTGAGCACTCTGGCTGATCCGACTTGGCTCCCAAACGCCCCCCTCCAGGTGGCGGGGCTACAGTCACAGGTAGTGCTGGGGCTCGAACCCGCGCCTCCTCCGCCCCAGTCCCGGCTCTTCCCGACACATCCCACATCCCAATAGCGGTCTGCTCTTACCTCCTCCTGGGCCTGATTAAGCTGCTGTACAAGCTGGGCCTGCTCCTGGGTGACCTTCTCTAATTCGGCTGATTTCTGCTTCATCTCCTTGCGCAGATCCTCGGAGATGGAGTCGCACGTGGCCATCTCCTTCCTCAGGCGGGATTCAAACTCCACTACCAAGGTCTTAAGGCTCTGAATCTCCTCATCTTTTGAAGCCATTTTCTCAGTAAGCTTCATCTGGGTTTCCTGGAGCTTTTTCTCTAGAGAGGCCACTTCTAACCTCAGGTCGTTGGTAGCAGTAGCCATCAAGTCAGTCATCTAGGAGGGAAAGCAGGGTGAGTCATGCGGGCCATGGGTGCAGGGGACCGATGGATGGTTTATTTATACTCTTAGGACAGGTTTACTCAGACTAATTCACTACATGATTCTGACTAACATAAAAAACAAATAAACGACAGTTTCTTTTTATAGGTTTCAATTTTACACCCTAAAATGCTGTCAAAGCAAAAACTAATTTAGTCTTTAAGGAAATTCCCTAAATTATTGTGGCTGGACCTGAATCTTTTTTTTAACTGATGCAGATTATAACTAACCTATAAATAAGTAAATCAGCCCCCAATCGTGCCCATGTCATCTGCTGATTGCAGTGGGCACCATCAGGCCTCTGGCACAAACTGGACCAGACGGAGATGGCTCTGCCCTGATCCATCCTTGCTCATCTTCCATCAGTATTCATCACTGGCACGGAGAGATAATTGAGTTCAATGTCACTATCACAATTTGCTTGGAGTTGCAGGCCAGATTTATGCTCTCATTTTCACCTTCCCTCTTCAGCAACTCAAGGTCTGACTCCTAGGCTGTTCTTACCTTTGGGAATGTCCACATTCAGGACAAACGCAGCCCTTAAGTTCAGGTGGTGGTGGTCATCCCTCTACCCTTCTACCCTGCCCTTATGTATGTATCTGAGCTGAGTGTGGCTGCTGATCTTATGCACCAAATCCTGAGCCCAGAAGGCAGGAGACAGGCAGCTCGCCCTTTGCCCTTCCCTTCTCCCGTCAATGCCCAGCCTCCATCCTACAAACCTTCTTCTGAAGCTTCTCTAGCTCATTCTGATGTTGCTTGATCACTTCTTGGTGTTTTTCCTTTTCAATGGCAAGTTCCAGTTTAGCTTCTTCCTTCAGTCTTAAAGCTTGCTCCTCATACTCAGCATGGTGGTGGAGTCGCTCTTTATTGAGCTCAGATTCCAGCTGAAAAGGAGTTGAGGGGAGAGAGAGAGAGAGAGAGAGAGAGAGAGAGAGAGAGAGAGAGAGAGAGAGAGAGAGAGAGAAGGAAGGAGGGATAGAGGGGGAGAAATGTTCATTTTCACAGCCAAACAAGGACACGGACATTTCTTTTACAAATATTATTTATACAAATTTCATTGCCTATTGAACAGTGAAAAGAAAAAGGATGTCATGGAATGCTAAAGTGGGAACCCAAGAGGAAGAACCAAGGCAGGGCCTCTGGACCAAAGGGGAACTTAGAATTCTGCCAGATGGCTGACAGGGATAGAGTCCTGCAGCATCGATGCTTGTATAGACCAAAGCCAGGGCAAGAACCTGCAGGTTTCAGACCAGGGGGCAGTAAACAGACTTTGCCCTCGATCAGACCTCTGCAAGCACTGAAAGCTCTCCGGTCCCCAGGCTGTTCTTGAGATCCTAGAATAGCATGACACTCAGTCCTCCAAGAAAGCAGCCCAGTCTTTCCCTCCAGAACTGCACAGAGCCAAGCCCTCATATCAAATCCAAAGCTGGAGGCTGAAAGAATGAGAGAACCAAAAAAGAACCCCACTATAATGAGCTGGTGTGATGACAGGGGTGCTCAAGATCCACTCACAGAAGAGAATGGCTACAGAACATTTACAAGCAATGCTTCAGAAATGAGCACAGCTTGGGGCTAAGTTCTAGATCAGCATTTCTGGAAGAGATGATGGAAGAATTAAGAGTTAAAGATGCTTTTTATAAATAGAATGGGAACACATGAGAAAAAGTGGAAAAGAAATAAAAGCTATGGAAGAAAAAACTGGAAAGGAATTAACAGCTTGGAAACCTGGCCAAATAACAAACTCTCCGAAAATTCTGAATGGACCAAATAGAAGCCAATAAGAGGCTTGTCTACACAAGACAACAAGAAATTTTAAAACAAACTCAGAAGGCCCCAAATAGAAGAAAATGTAAGGTTATCTCATGGTAAAGACAACTGATCTGAAAAAGCAGATTGAGGAGAAAAACATTGTAATAATCATTCGACTAGCTGACGCCATGACCAAGAGTCTAGGAATGCTATTTCAAGGAATCTCAAAAAGAAAACTGCCCAAGATCTCTTAGAACCAGAGAGTAAAGGGGAAAGAGAAAGAATCCATCAGTCTGCTCCCGAAAGAAACCCCCAAATGAAAATTCCTGGGAACGTTGTAGTCAAAATTCAGAGTTTCCAGGTCAAAGAAAAAAAGATACTGCAAGCAACCAGAAAGAAAGAATTCAGGTACAGAGAAGCATCCCCTAGAAGCATCACCCGTCATTTTAGCAGCCCCTCCTATAAAGAAGCAGAGAACTTGGAACAGAATATTCTAGAAGGCAAAAGATGGGGGCTTACAGCCAAGAATAACTTACCCAGAAAAGCTGAGTATAGCAATACAGGAAAAATGATGGCTTTTTAATCAAATAAAGGACTTCTAAGGATTCCAAATGAAGAGGCCAGAGCTGTAGAAAAACTCTGATGTACAAACCCAGGTGTGAAGAGAAGTATAAAAAGGGTTGGAATCAGGATTTGTAATGTTAATGAAATCAGAAGATCTTCCATGCCCCTTTCTATTGGCACCTACTAAAGGCACTTAGCA
>JAQQSW010017055.1:0-11542 GCA_028646575.1 Pseudocheirus occidentalis | reverse complement strand
ATGCTACCTATGTACTTATATATACCTGATTTATAGCTATGCTACCTATGTACTTATATCTACCTCATTTATAGCTATGCTACCTATGTACTTATATATACCTGATTTATAGCTATGCTACCTATGTACTTATATATACCTGATTTATAGCTATGCTACCTATATACTTATATATACCTGATTTATAAGTATGCTACCTACACAAGACAGAAAAATCTCTCAGCTGTCTAAACCTAATTTTTCTTGCAGCCTGGCTGGTTCTGTTTCAGTTACTCCTTCTACTTGATAATCTATCTTTTTTTGTTAGGATCCTTTGATAGCAGGATGCTATGATTTATTCTTAATCAGTTGTTTTTCAATCATTTCTGATTCTGTGACTTCATTTGGCATTTTCTTGGCAGATAACTGAAGTGGTTTGCCATTCCCTTCTCCAGCTCATTTTACAAATGAGGAAACTGAAGCAAACAAGGTTAAATGGTTTCCTTAAGGTCATGCAGGTAGTAGGGCCTGAGGTCGGATTTGAATTCAGGAAGATGAGTCTTCCTGACTCCAGTCCTGACACTCTATCCACTGAGCACCTACCAGCATTATGCTGTGCTATGCTATACTAGGGGTCAAACCCTCACCTGCTGCCTGTTTTTGCATGGCCTAAGAATGGTTTTTCCATTTAAAAAAATAGTTGGCAAGCAGGATTTGACTTGAAGACTGTAGTTTGTTGACCATTGTTCTATACTAGAAATTTCCAAGCCCCTGTGCTATACTATCTGGGCAGTTCCCTCTCTGTGGCAGTGGCTATGGGAAAATAATCACCCTTGCCTGAGTGATGTCCCACCCCTCGCCTTTTGTGTTCCTACTTTGGTGTGTAACTTAGCTCAGTCTGGGTGTCCTTTGAACCCACTCCCCCAATTTTAGAGGTATTTATTCCTGGTCTCAGTACCGATTTTTCTGAAAGCATCCTATTAATAATTCCTTATAGCACAATAGTATTCTGTCACAATCATATACCATAACTTGTTTAGCCACTTTGCTCTTGAAGGGTATCACCTCAATTTCTAATTCTTTGCCACTATAAAAAGATTCTTTGATCTCCTTGGGATACAGACCCAATTATTCCACATCCCCTCCAACATTTGTCATTTAGTTAATCTGGTAGGTGTGAGGTGGTACCTCAGAGTTGTTCTTTTGCATTTTTCTAATCAATAGTGATTTAGAGCATTTTCTTTCATATGACTATAGATAGCTTTGATTTCTTCTTCTGAAAACTGCCTGTTGATATAAACATTGACCATTTGTCAGTTGAGGAACAATTAATATTCTTATAAATTTCAGCAAATATTTATTAAACTCCTACAATGTGCCAGCCATTCTAGGTGTTGGATATACAAAAAAAATCAGAATTGTACCTACCTTTAAGGAGGTTACATTTTAAGGGAAGAGACTGTATGTACCCCTATAGATACTTAAAAAACAGAGAGTATCTAGAGGAGTGGGTAGGCCTTAGCCTCCCATTTGAGTACGCTTTTGTTTAAAGTTTTCTAGTGGTAGGCTGATGGCCAGTTGTTGATGATATTTATGGCTAGTTAGCATTTATGTAGCACTTTAATGTTTGCACAAACATTACCTCATTTTTTATCCTCACTGAGATAGGAGCTATTACTAATAGTATTCTTATTTTACAGAGGTGGAAACTTAGGCAGACCAAAGTCAAGTGACTCTCCCAAGCTCACATCTAGGGGCAGGATTTGAACTTAGGTCCTCTAGACTCCAGAGAGAGCACTTGCTCTATCCAATGCACTATCCAACTGGTATTGGATAAACCTCACGGTCCCTTCCAACTGGGAGGGTGTGAGTTTCTGATTCCATAAGCACAGTGTGTAGCCCGAATGCCTAGAACTTGAAGCGTGTCGGGGTTCAAGGCTGCATGGAGATGAGTAGGTTGGTACATAACCTGAAGATTAAAATTCCTCAAGAGAAACATATGAAGTTACTTGGTGTTTGGTGTTTCAGCTCCGTCGCTCTTGTTTTTAATTGCTTTCAGATCCATATGTTGACGTGCTGAATTTCCAGGGGAGCATATGGTTGCTCTGGACCAGTGTCTGTTTTCTCTAAGTTCCTTGGCTGTAACTTCTTTACAGCTTTGGCAGGCGACAGTGGAGAAGCTGGAACTGGGGAGCCTGTTCTATTTGGGTGAATTATATAAGCGAAACCTGCTTTTCTCACTTGCTTAAGAGCAAGGAGGGTTGACATTTAGCACTCAGAAGCTGGCATGCTGTGGGCTTTGCGATACCCTTTCCCCCCTCCTCTTACAAATTTATTTCTTCAGGGTAATTTGTGACCCGGGAGATGATAATAAATTTTCAGTGTGGCATGTTCTTGTTCTCTGAGAATAGGTAAAAATAACTGAAGAAAGAAGTTTAATTTTCTCAGCAATGCCAGCAGTCTGGGTGTGGATGGCATTTGTGAAATATTTGTGTCCATCGGTCAGCAAGGTACATGCTGCTCTCTTCCCTTTGGAGTAGAAGTTTGGGCCAAATAAAGGGCACAGAGTGACATGAATCTGAGTGACTGGGAGGTCAGTAGTGCCCTCAACAGGACTAAGAGTTTGAAGGAGGGGGCAGGATTAGGGAATAGATGATGATCTACATTTTATATGTGAGAAGTTTTATAGGACCTCCAACTGTTGATGTTCACCAGTCAGATAATGATGAAGGAATGGAGCCCAGGAAGAAATTTAAGATTGAACATATAGTCTGGGGAGCTATTTGTGCAGCAATAGTGAGAGAGGATTAGGCTACAAAGGAAGAGTATGCAGTAGGATGAAGAGAAGTTCCAAGATAGAGCCTTGAGGTCCAAGGGAGTGGGAGATGGATGCTGAAGCATCAAAGGAAACTGGAAAGAAGTTAGATAAGTAGGAAAACTAGGAGTGAGCGATACCACGGAAGCTAAGGAAGAAGGAGTATAGAGAAGCTGAGTGGATGGCAAAAAGCATCAAAAACTGCAAGTGAGGTCAATGAGCCCAGGCCATTGGAATTAATAGTCAAGAGATCACCAATAACCTTAGAGAGAGCAGTTTCGGTTGAATGGTACCATTAGAAGTCTGATTTTGGTCAGAAGTCTGCATTCAAGTCTGAATGCAAAGGAGGGGATGGATTCAAGGACACAGATAGCCACGGCTAGGAGAACGACCATTTCTTTTATACTGGTGGAAAAGAAAGAGAGGACTGGAGTTGTGGATTTTGAAACAGTGTAAATGATGGAGTTCCCAACAAATGCTTCTATTTTTTTCAGTAAATTAGGAGCTAATGCCATTTCTAAGAGAAAGTAGGTAGGGGAGGGTAAACTTGACGTCTTAATACCCAAATGGTGCTATAAAACATTCTTTGAATCTCAGTTTCCTCAGTAATAACATTGCTTGGGAGTCTCTTTTGTATGTAGTTTCATACATATGTACAAGGCACATCTTTTTACATATTTATTTCATTTTTGACATATTTTTAAACTTCTGAGTTCCAAATTCTCTCTCCCTCCAGCCCCTCCCCCACCCACTGAGAGGCAATCAATATATCAGTAATACATCTATAATAATGTAAAACATATTTCCATATTCACCATGTCACAAAAAAGCAAGAAAAATAAAGAAAAATTGTACTTCAGTTGTTCATCAGTTTTCTCTCTGGAAGTAGATAGCATTTTTCATGACTGCTTTGCAATTGTCTTGGATTATTGTATTGAAAAGAGTTGTAAGTCACAGTTGATCATCACTATAATATTGCTGCTACTGTGTACGATAATCTCCTGGTCCTATTCGCTTTGCATCAGTTCACACAGGTCTTCCCAGGTTTTCCCATAACTAGCACACTCATTTTTCATACCACAATAGTGCTCCATCACAATCATATGCCACAACTTGTTCGACCATTCCCCAGTTGATGAGTATCTTCCTCTCATCTTCCAATTTTTTGCTACCACAAATGAGCTGATTATCAATCTATCTATCTATCATCTCTCTCTCTCTCTCTCTCTCTCTCTCTCTCTCTATCTATCTAAAGATATAAACTCTGTTCCTTTTTCTTTGATCTTTTTGGGATATGGACTGACTAGTGGCATGGATAGTTGAGAGGTTTTTCAGTTTTATAGCCATTTGGGCATAGACTGAAATTGTTCCTGAGAATGGTTTGTCCAGTTTCCAACTTCTTCAACAGTGCATTAGTATCCCTATTTTTCCACATCCCCTCCACCATTCATCATTTTTCTTTTCTGTTGTGCTAGTCAATCTGATAGGTGGTACCTCACAGTTGTATTAATTTGCATTTCTCTAATCAATAGTGATTTAGAGTGTTTTTTCATATAACTATATATAGCTTTGATTTCTTCTAAAAACTGCCTCTTCATATCCTTTATCATTCATCAATTGGGGAATAGCTCTTATTTTTATAAATTTAACTCAGTTCTCTATATGTTTGAGAAATGATGCTTTTATCAGAGAAACTTGCTACAATTTTAATATTATTTCATTGTCTACAATACCTTTTAGCAAAATGTAGTTTCCCTCGTTATCCCTTCTAATTGGATCTATTTTTGCTTTTGCTTTGTCTGAGATCATAATTGGCTATCTGCAACATACATTTTTGATATATAGGTATGTACTTTGAAAATACTCACTTTTGACATAATTAAAATAATTGTCCTTTTAAAGCTAAAGCCATTGATGTAGAAAGCTATTTCTAAAGATGATTTGCGTTAGCAAGAAATAATCATGACAATTTAAGTCTTGCAATCCCATATAAACTGCAGTATTTAGTATTTATCTGACATGGAAAGCTTTAAAATGGCTGAAGTAGCACTTTGCTCATGCTGGAAACAGACCCTAAAAAAAATACAAACCATTTATGGAAACCATTTATGGGCCTCAAACACATTCATTTTGTTTTTAATTATATTTGGTGGAGCTGTTAAGCTTTAACTCTGAAAACTGCCCAGTAGTTCCTTTTAGAAACTTTTAGAACAGTTTGATTTCTACTCCTTTCCCCTGCCTATAACACAGTTACTTGCCACATCTGGAGTCCCTCTTTTGGCTCTCAGCTTTGTATAAGACCTCCCCCAGGTGGATTTCCATACTGGTTCATTCAGCATCTTCAAAAAGAAGCCTCATGGTGTTCTAGAAAGTGCACTGGGCCTTGAGCCAATGACCATACACAACAGAGCAATGAAAAGCACCCAGAATTGTTCAGTTGAGAAACTTGGGTTTGGGGTTTAGCTTACCCATTGGCTAGCTGGGTAACCTGTGGAAACTTACAAAGGGGCCTCATTTTCCTCACCTGCAATATGAGGGGATTGGACTAAGTGATCTCTAGGGTTGCTTCCAGTTCCAAAAATGAACATATGAGTCATAAGACAAGGGTTTCGTGTACTAGTTCAGCCATTTATTGCTAGGATTGTTCAAATAAAAACCAAACTAAAATAAAAAAACAAACAAACAAAAAATTCCTGGTCATAATGTACTCCTAGATCCCATGATAAAATACTGTCCAAGTTGGTTACAAATGGACAAGTTGGCAACTTAGCTGTGTTTCCTTGTCTAGTTTACCTCTCCAAGATTCCATTTTCTCCTATGTAAAATGGGTCCCCAAAGACTTGCACTCACAGAACTAGTTATCTTTAGGGTCACGTGCAATATTTTGTAAAAGTTCTTTTCAAACTCTAAAAAATTCTATGAAATATAAAATATTGCTGTTGTTGGATTGCAAAGTCCATTAAATTGTAAATTCCTTAAGGACCAGGGACTGTCTTTTGTCTCTCTTTGTGTCTTTGGCACTTAGCACAGTGCCTGTCACATACAGTAGGTGCTTAATACATTGTTTATTTATTGATTGATTTAAGGAGATTATCATTTTAAAAGTAAGACTGACGTTAGCCTGCTATGGTATAGGGTTTCTTAACTAACCTTGTGACATTGACCTCTTCAATAGTCTGGTGAAATCTTTGGACTCCTTCTCAGAATAATGATTTTAAATGCATAGGATCACAAAGGAAACCAATTATATTGAAATTTGTTTGGTCTGTCCATCCATCCATCCATCCATCCATCCATCTATCCATCCATCATCATAGACTACAAGTTAAGAACTCTTAGTAGAAAGCTAGCTTGATTTTGAGTTAGCAGAGACCTCAGTTAGAAATAGCCACTTACTAAGTTTTGTCACTGGGAACTAACTATACTCTTCTGCACCATGGTTTTCTTATCTCTAAAATGGATGTAATATCCTTGGTTCTTAGCTCAGCATGTTATGAGACTTAGGGGAGATAATGTATGTAAAATGCTTTTCATTCCAAAAGGTTCAAATATAAAGAATTATTTACAGAGAGCTATCAGAGTTCAGAATTCATAGTAATAATAACCAACTTTTATGAAGTGCTTTTGATATAGCATCCAAAGGACTTTACAGTCTCTCCTGTGATCCTTGTGGACAAAATGGAGATATATAACGTATATGATTGTTAAGTATAACTAGGTAGATTCAGAAAGGACTAACTGACATTTTCTCCTGCCTCAACCAAAAAAATAAAAGGAATACAGCATGATTTAGTGGGTAGGGTATGGGACTTGCAGTAAGGAGTCTTACCTTTGAACCCTACCCTAGACAACTGGTAAGTAAATTTGGGCAAATTACCTCCCCTCTCAGAGATTCCCTCTTTTCATCTGCACAATAGGGAAGAAAATAAGAAAACTTACATTATCTCCCTCATAGTACTGTTGTGAGGAAATTGTCTCTCAAGTTAGAGTTTAAGTTCATTGCAAGTAGAGATTGTTTCATTCTTTGTACTTGTATCCCCAGTATTTGGTGCACAGTAGGTGCTTCATAAATGCTTGTTGATGGATTAACGAGTTCTTGATGATCAAAAGTGCTTTGTAAACTTTGTGCACCCAATATCCTATTATCCATCAAATTTATCTGTGTAAATGTTTTCTTATCCCTAACAGACTTTAAGTTCAAAGGCCATTCCTCAATTTCTTTGCTTGTTTTTCTAGTTCTGGCACAGGGCTCTGCACATAGCATGCATTTCATAGATGTTAGTGCAATGAATGCTATGATTCGTTCAATCTTGAACTCTCTCATTCAGATAATTTATTTATACTTCACCCTTGTTTTCCTATCTAGTTTCGCTTCACTGGAAGGCAGAGATCATGTCTACCCCAAGCTAGTAAGCCAGACAGGGCTCAGTACTGTGGTCTTGGTGGGTACTTAATTAAGGTTTGTTCTTGCTACGTCTGACAATCAGTAAGCCAGGGGGGCTCTCAGATTGATTCATTCATTAATCCTTTATTAGGTTCTGAGTCAGCATGTTGTCTTTTAGAAAGAACACTGGATCTGGAATTGGAAGACCTGAGAATGAATCTAGGGTCTGCTACTTACCTGACCAGTCGTCACTTTGAAAAGTTACGTCCTCTCCAGGAATTCAATTTCCTTATGTCCCTTCCGGCCCTAAATCCTGTGATCGTGACTGTGAGGAGCTTGGGGGTGGAAAGAGATATAGAGATGAATCAGTCAGAATTCTTACCTTCAAGAAGTTTGCCCTATCTAGTTTAATAAGGGAAAGGAAACGTATACAAGACTATGAACATGTAGCAGGAAAAATAAGATAAGCTCGAACAAGAAGATGAATAGGATGATAGATTTAGAGCTGAAATGGCCTAAAGGGACCTCAGAGGTCATCAAGTCCCAAGCCCCTCCTCTTATAAATGGGAGAAGTGGAGTCCAGAGAGCTTAAGTACCTGGTGTAGGGTTATACAGCTGAGGTAGAATTTGAACTCAGATCTTTCTAACTCCAAATCTAACACCTTATTCACTCTACCACAGTGCGTCCCATAGCATGATATTGTGTGAATTCTGAGGAAAGAAGACTCACTTTTTATCGGTGCTCAGAGAAGGCTTTATGGAGGACGTGACATTTGAAATGGGCGTTTATTGTTGAGTAGGATTTCAACAAACAGAGGACAGGGTAGGGAGGGCATTCTAGCTACAGATTACTGTGCGAGCCAAGGCTCAAAGGCGAGAAATCATGGTCTCTATTTTGGGAATGAGAAGTAATCTAATTTGGCTGAAATATAGAGTGTGAGAAGAAGAAGATAAACCTTGAAAAGCTAGATTAACTCTAGATTGTAGAGAGTCTTAAATCATCATCAGTAAGCATTTATTGAGTACTTAATAGGTACCAGGCACTGTGCTAAGTGCCGGGAATGGAAAGAAAGAGAAGAACATGATCCCTGAACTCTAAGCTTTAGTATACTGAAAGGAGAGACAATAGGCAACAACTGTACATGCAAGATATATGCATTGTAAATGAATGAGAGGTAATCTCTGAAGGAGAACATTGGTATTGAGGGGTAGAAAAGTGAGTTGATAAAGTGAGCTTGATGAAGATGGGATTTGAGCTGATTCCTGAAGGAAACCAGGGAAACCAAGAGGTTGAAATAAAGGGGAAGATCACTCCAGGTATGGGGGATAGTCATTGCAAAGTCATGGAAGTGGGAGATAAATAGTGTTAAGGAGTTTGGATATGAATATTTTGGTGAATCTATGAATTCCTTGAAGTGAGTATTCCTCCAGTGGCACAAGTATCAGTCCATTCCTTCTTTTCTTATCCTGAGTAACTCTGGTATATATTCTCTTGTAAGTCCTCCTTGGTGGCATTGGGGAAGGGTTCATCTAAGTCACTAGGTCCTTTCCTTCTGGTATCTTGAGACTGCATGGATACTAGGCTCTCAGTTATCCTTTACACCATGGGGGGCTATTATTGTGAGATGCACATGAAAATCTTTAGAACTCTTTACTGTTTCTTACACATATCCTTCTTTTTCTTCATCAAGTATATAATGGAGTCAGGTTTAATATTGTGACCAAATTTATTAGAGAAACTTGGAAGTGATTGGCCCTAACATTTCAATGCTCCCTCCTTCACAAGAGAGAGGGATAGGAAGTGCTGATATCATCAAGATAAAATTTGTTGCAACTTTGTTCTTCCTTCATAAATTAGAAGGAGACTTACTTCTACCCAATGTGATTTAGCATTGCTTTGACATAGAAAATAAAAACTAACCTCAGGTCCATTTCCCATCTCCACTCCCAGTCTCTCATTATAACCTCTTGAATTAAACAGCAAAGTCTGAGAAACCAAAATTAGTAAGACAAAAGCTAATTTTATACCTTAAGTACTGCTGGCTCTGATTCTGGGCACCTAGACCCAAACTAATTTGTTTGCTTGTTTTTAGTGTAAGCAGCATAAATTGAGTTAGAAAAAAGGACTCGTACCAGATTAAAATTAAAAAAAAATCCTGTATTGTATGAGGATATATGAAACTATCAGAACCAAGAGCCT
This sequence comes from Pseudocheirus occidentalis, assembly GCA_028646575.1. Taxonomy (NCBI): domain Eukaryota; kingdom Metazoa; phylum Chordata; class Mammalia; order Diprotodontia; family Pseudocheiridae; genus Pseudocheirus; species Pseudocheirus occidentalis. The sequence continues at coordinate 2,164 of JAQQSW010017055.1, read as the reverse complement.
TCTTTTTCCATCTCAGAAGTTTGTCTAAAAGTCTGATTGAGTGATCCCTTGGCATTCAAAGTCTCCACAGCCCGGTATGGAGATCAACTCTTCTAGATTCATCTTACACTATAATCCTCTATTCAACAGGACTCTTCCCTGTCAATTTACTCCATGTTTCAGCCCAATTAAAACAGTCATTATCTCTATCTATCTGAGTTATACTTGATCTGTAGGTCATCTGTAAATTTGTAATCAGAGCAATTTATGTTACATGAACACGATGGAATACTGCTCTGCTATAAGGAATGATGGAAGGGAAACTTAGATGTGTGAACTAATGCAGCATGAAGTGAGCAGAACTGGGAGAATAATTTGTACAATAACAATAACATTGTGAAGACAACTTTGAAATACTTTAAAACTCTGATCAACTCTAGAAGCTCCATAGGTCCCTGGGACAGAGGTGGGGTTCATTGGAAAAGGTAGAAATATTATATTGTCTACTGTGATTCCTTCATGTTTTGCTACTTCTGTGAGATGAAATATAGAATGTCCCATATATATTATATATTGTTACCTTGAGTGCTTGTACAGGAACAGGGGAGTTTTTAACCCACACCTGTGGAGCCTTATAACCAAGCTACATTCTGAAGCTGGCATAGAATACTTTAGATGGGGGCAGAAGAAGACAAATAGATATAAACATGGGGTAACCCTCACTTAACAAGTATTTGTTAATGGCACTTTATACCAGACATCATGTTAGACACTAGGGATACAATGACAGAAGCAAAATAGGTCCTTCCTTCAAGGAGCTTACATCATCATGAGGGAGATACATGTACATACATAGGTCTAGATGAAACACATACAATTTGGATACACGGTCATCTGTGCAGGAGAGAGGTCACCAGTATGTTGGGGAATCAGGAAAGGCCACATGAAAAAGGTACGACTTGAGCTGAATCATGAAGGTCACTAAGGGATTGAATTCTTCTTGTGTAAACCCAGAGCTCAGAGGGCAGGGCCATGGACTATTTGAGGATTACACTATCTTTTTCCTCCTCTCGTGGGTGTAGTGAGGTCTAAATAACTTATGTAAAAGCATTATATAAATGTTAGCCATTCTAATGAGCATTTCTTTTTACCTTTCCCACTTTAAAGCCTTTATTTTGTGTCCTTGATAAAACCTACAACCTACAGATATTAGCAAGGTGGTATGTTTGTCTTTGTGGTAAAAGCATCTCATTCCTCTAGAGACATTTCTCCTCTTCTTAGCACCCACATAGTGTCCCTGAGCAGCATCTTGGCACGTAATCATGTTCAAAGGTCATTGGCAAAGACAAAACAAAACAAAAAAAGGAGGCCTTGGAATGTTCAGGTGGTAGAGAACATCTGCCTGACAATCCTTCCTCATGGACACATGGGCAGGAGGGATGGGAGAGATAGGCCAAGGGGCAGTGACTGTCCCTCTGTAGTAGCCCACCTGGGCACTATTCCTATATTATGCATGAACACAAAAGCTGGATAATTCCTACAAAGCTGGATAATTCCTTTCCTCCCTTTAAAAGGTGACAAGATAGAAAAGATGTAATGTTTATTGATTAAGAAATAAATAAGGAGAGGGGGCGGCTAGGAGGCACAGTGAATAGAGCACTGGCCCTGGAGTCAGGAGTACCTGAGTTCAAATCCAGCCTCAGACACTTAACACAAAAAAAAACTAGCCATGTGACCTTGGGCAAGTCACTTAACCCCAACTGCTCTCCAAAAAAAAAAAGAAAAAAAAGAAATAAAAGAAATAAAGAAGGAGATCAGATGGAGAGAGAATCAGCAACCATAGGGACAGTTGTTATTGCTTTAGTTAAAGGCATGGGACCATGGTATTAAACAGGGAAGATGGACCTTGCTATTAGAATTCCACCCAAATATTATCAATTTCACTGGAAACCCCCCTTACTGTAGGTATCTTAGCAGGCGAGTACCCAAAGGAAAGAGGTTAGATGGGACCCATCACTAAGGCAGAATAAGAGAGAAATGGGACCTGGAAATTTTTCTTCAGAATAAAAGATTGACTAATTCTTCTAGCTTTAAGAATCTGTGATACTTTAACTTAATGTCCTCTAAACTGATGCTTGGAGAGGTGTCCAAGGTCCATTCTTCCTTCTTTTTTCCCTTCCATTTT
>JAQQSW010017054.1:0-11542 GCA_028646575.1 Pseudocheirus occidentalis | reverse complement strand
GATTGTGGGAGGGGCCTTACAGTGGGATCAATGTTCTGGGCTGGGGGTAGGGACAAAAAGGGGAGAAAATTTGTAACTCAAAACCTTGTGGAAATGAATGATGTAACCAAGAAAATAAATTAAAATTAAAAAAAAATTTCAATGCAAAGATAAACAAAACAAATAAGGAAAAATAAAACAATTGAAAAGACTTACATGACCTGATGCAAAGTGAAGTGGGCAGAATTAGGAAAATGTTGTACACATTAGCAACGTTAATTTTACTTAATATTATTTTGTGTTTTTCAATTACATGTAAAGACATTTTTTGACATTCATTTTTATAGGATTTTGAATTCCAAATTTTTTACTCTCCCTCCCTTATCACTTCCCCTCCCTTTCCCAAGACAGCATGCAATCTGCTATAGGTTGTATGTGTACAATCATGTTAAACATATTTCCACACTAGTCATGTTGGGCATGTTGTGAAAGAAGAATCAGAAGAAAAGGGAAAAAATCACAAGAAAGAAAAAAAAGCACACCAAAACAAAACAACAAGAACAAAGTGAAAATAGTATGTTTTGATCTACATTCAGACTCCATACTCCTTTCCAGACAGATCTGCCTTTTTTCATCCATGTTAGGGTGGTAAATCTTTGTTTGAAAAGTGATCTTAAGTGGTTGAATGAATACTCTCCCAGGAAGCTGATTTCAATACTGAAGACTTCCTTGTCTAAGGAGCATGGTCAGGAATGATGAACCTTTGCCAAGTCAATAAATTAGCTTCATCAATGTGGATATTATGGAAGTTTTTCGTTCCACACTTGCAGATTTCTTCCAGCTCCTTTATCAGCCTCCTGCTGGCCATCATCTTGAGTTTGGTGCCTCTGCTGTCCCACAGTGCATACTTTTGGTATTTTCTTGGCAAAAACAATAGTTTTGCCATTTTCTTCTCTAACTCATTTTACACATAAGGAACTGAGGCAAACAGGGTTACATGTCTTGTCTTGGGTCACACAACTGGTGTCTGAAACCAGATTTGAACACAGAGAGATGAATCTTCCTGACTTCAGGAATAATACACGATCCATTCTACCACCTAATTTCCCCAAAAGGCTTTACAGGAATTAAAATTTCAGTTTGGCCCAAACAGAATAATTGATCATTCAAAAGAGATTCTGTGAAGGCATAGAGGAGGACATAGGACCAGACAAATTGTTTAATCCAGAGAGTAATAGACATGTATATAGGTCTAAATATGTCAGTAATCAGGACCTTAGAAATCATATTTTCCACAAGTAATAGCCCTAGGAAACAGGGTAGATGAGTTTGAATCCTAAAGCAGAGATCATTTGTCCCCTGTTTCATTTTGTGTTTGGATGCCTGCTTTCTGTGCCTGGTCCTAGGCCAATTTGTTGTTCAATATTTTAATTGTATCCTGTTCTTTGTGATCATGGACCATAGCATTCCAGGAACTTCTATTCTCCACAGAATATTATGCATTCTGATTGTTTTCCACTGTTTGCTCATTTCCCCAGCTAATGACTTGACTTATTAGCTCTTTGTTAAGGTATGTTTTTGCTTCCAATATGGAGGGTATACTGTCACAAGCTTCAAGGGTTTTGTGTAACTGTTTTCAGAGAAATTTCTAGAGACTTGTGAATCATCAGTTCTTCCAAGGTTGTATGATGAAAAGAGAGCAGTTTACTCCTCTGCTAGTCTGTGCTCTGGTCTGTAAGTGACCACAAGCACTCTTTTCTGTCTTGGAACTGTGCAGACATTTCCATCTCCACTGCCATCCCAACTTGGCTAAATCGGTGCTCTTCCACCCCAAGACCACTAACTAGGTTTGTAATTCAGATTGAAGTGTGAGAAAAGCAAGGGAATTCTATGTAAGTGTCATCAAAGAAATCCATGTAATCCAGTTTTGAACAGTCACTGGATCCCCCACTATCTGTGGGTCAGGAACTCCCAAAGCAGCCATTGCCACTGTGGCCACCACTGCCCTAAGGCTGTGGCCAGACCTTGCTCCTCTCTCACACATGTCTGACAAACCTTTCCAACTGACCTTCTGAGTTGTCTTTGGTGTTTGAGGGTTTAAATTCTAGAAATCTTCACAACTGCCAGTGATTCAATCTCCTGAGGCCTATTTTAGATTTGCTGGAACCCCTCTGTATCCATGGAACCCATGCTGGACTGTACTCTTCTCTTGCACTGATGCAACAGACCTTTCCTGTTGCTCTTCTAGGTTTCCTTGGATTGGTAATTTGTTCACTTTGTCTTTTTTGTGGGTTCTGCTGCTCTGCAATCTGTTTAGATATTTTCCCAGGTATGTAGATGGGTTTGTGGAAGAGCTTAAACAAGTCACTGATTTTACTCCATCATCTTGGCTCTACCCCCTATCCTGCACTATCTCACAAAGCTGTCCAAGTTCATGTTCATTGCTTCCATGACAATATCCATCCATCTCATTCTCTGCTGTCCATTTTTCCCCTTTTGCCTTCAATATTTTCCATTATGGTCTTTTCCAAGGGGTGCTATCTTCTCATTATGTGGCCCAAAGTATTTGAGCTTCACCTTGAGTAATTTAACTAATTTGTTTAAGTATTAACTGATATGAACTCCTTTTTGTTCAAGGGATTCTCAAAAGTATTCTCCAGCACTATGATTCAAAAAGGTCTGTTTTGTGATGCTCTGCTTTCCTTGTATTTCAACTCTCAAAGACATAGATTTTTGCTGGAAAAATCATAGATTTGACTATACAGTTCTTTCTTGGCAAGATGATGTCTCTACTTTTGAGTACACTATCCAGATTTGCCATAGCTTTCTTTTCAATGATAAAATGCATTTTAATTTCATGGCTGCTATTGCCATCTTGTAATGTAATTTGATCCCTTTGTTTTGGCAAACCTAACAGGTACTTAGCACTTATTCATTAATTAAGCCTCTGTTAAAGAAACCGAAGGTATGATCTTCTATTGCTGATGTAACCGGAAGAGGCTGAAAAGGGAGGAGTAATACTGTATATAAGGAAAGACCCCATAGAGGGAGAGGCAGAACTCCTTGGGATAAGCTTTGTGGAGGAAGAAGCAGCTGCTGCCAAAGAGGCTGAAGAGGAAAGGCCCAGGCTGGAGTGAATGATTTTGATTTTGGGAATTGGGGTGAAGTGATTTTGATTCTGGGAAGTAGATGGAGTTTCTGCTTGGGAGCTACCATCTTCTGCTGGGAGCTGCCATAGACTGAGGAAGCATGACTGTGATACCGTTACTTTTGATGAAATTGTTTGTGGCTTTGTTAAGCCTTGACTTCCTGGGAACAGAGGCTTTGAAGGATTTAAGGTGGACTGGACACTGGCGTGGTTCAATGTGGAACAGGAACAGCATGGAGAGCTGGACAAGGAACTGGGAGCTCTCTGTCTTTGAACCCAGGTGACAGTTTGGTGAATCCAGATAGGAGCTGGGATCATGGAAGGGGATCAAGGCAATCTGAGAGAAAACCCCAAATCAAGCTGAAAGAAGACTTTACTTGGGTACTGTGTACTGACTGAGAAGATTGTAACTTATTTGTGACTGAGGGATGAATGGCCTACATGTTTTACACTAACCCTTAAGAAAGTGACTGATATTGTAACTTAGTGTGCTCTATGAGTGGATAACTTTGACTACTGTATTTTGTGACACTTAAGGAGTCAAGCCTCTTAAGGATGATTGAATGATTGAGTTGATTGAATGATTGAGTTACTAAGTGATTGACTGACTAAATGATTATACTTTGTTCAAAACTGTATGACCACTGTAATGAAATCTATGTGGCCATTTACTATGATAGGTTATTGTGAATACTGTATTTTGATTTTCTGTGATAAGCTGACACATTGTGAATGCTGTACCTTGATTTCCTGTGAATGTTTTGCTCTGATTTTTCATTGAATAAATAGAATGTTCACTATACCATGCAATCAGAACCTTGAAAAGCTGTTCACAGTAGCATTCTTCTGGAAAGCTGCTTGTGCTTGGCTTTACACATTTTCAGTGATCTTTGAGTATAAAATCTGATAGTGTTCCTATTTCCTTCCCTTCTATTTGTACACAGGCACTATTAATACATGGATCTTTAGAGCCCTGTAATGGTAGCTCTGAGGTTGGTGGAGACAAGGGCAGAGATACACAGATTAATTGATGAAATGATCAGCCTCATGATTTTTTATATGATCTGTGATTTCTGTGTTAACGAAAATTCCTACTGTGTAAAACCTTCTCCTGAAACAATCAGCAACTCCTCTATAATTATCAGTTATAGGCAGTTGTCTAGACTTAATTCTGTTCTTTGATGGTTTCAGTTGTGTACTACTCTTTGTGACCCTATTTGGGGTTTCCTTGGCAAATATAAAGGAGTGGTTTTCCATTTTCTTCTCCAGATAATACACACAGCTATTAAGTTTCTAAGACCAGATCTGAACTCAGGAAGATAAATCTTTCTAGGTTCATTCTATCCACTACATCACCTAGCTGCCCTGTGACTAACTCTGAGGAGTCAAATAATTGTTGTCAGGTTTTCTATCTCCCAAAGTTCAACTTTCTCATTGCTATGTCAGACTCCTTCTCAAAATAAGTCCATTTTGTGGATGAGGAAATTGGGGTTTGTAGAGATTCAATGACCCACCTATAGTCATGGAGTTTCTTAGTGACAGAGTTGAAATTTGAACCTAGATTTTATGACTCCCAAAGGGCTCCCTTGCCCTTCCCACTGCACTGCATTACCTCTCAATGTTATAGACCTATGCCCTCAGTACAGTAAGATATCAAGAGAAGTATACACAGTTATCTTCACCTATTGTTATTCTACGAACTATGTAAAATAATATCTTCAGTTTGTTCCATTTGGTGGTGTTTTAAGATTTTTTATAAAGTGAAAGCATGAATGCATAAGTAAAGTCTCTGTAGTTAAATTAACAATTCCCTGATTATATTCTATTTGTTTTTTATTTCCCCTGAGTGGAGAAGGGTGGGCAGAATTTTGTATTCAAATGAATGCTTTCTGAGTAGTTGGGGTTGCAGCATAAACATTATACCTCCAATCAGTTACTTAGTTTCCATAATTATTCTCCCAAGACCACTGGAAATATCAGGCTGTGAGAATATTCTGGCACTCTCTGATTTCTAAGACTGGCTTGCAAGAAAACTTCACTATTCAAATACATTCTATTTCTGCAAGAATTACATTTGATTTTTAAAGTAGATGTTAGAATTTTAAAATTTGTGTTTCAAATCAAACCACATTCCTCCTATGCTTCAAAGATACATCCAATAATTTTGGGAGGAATCTACACACTGTTACAAGCCAATGATGAAGGTATTAGTCAATGATAAGCAATGCTTCCTACCATGATAATAGAATCAATTCACTTTAATTGTTCTGTGGCCTATACAGATCTTTTAGAAGCCACAGGCTGGGAAAAAATGTGAATCACACACAAAAACCACAAATAAATTAAAGTAAGGGTCATAAAAAGTCCAACAAGTTGGGAATGACTGAACAACAACAACCACACAAATCAGAGAAGCAATAGATAAAGGTTATTTGATCACAATAGCTGAACAGTGCAAAACTTGCAATTTCTGCATCTATAAGAAGCTGGATGACAATTTTCACCCACTGTTACAATTGATGAATAGTTTCAGGGCCCATATTTGGCCAGGTATATCAATGGCAGTTTCACTCATTCACAGAGGGGCTGCAACAGGAAGAGAGAAAGACAAAGGAAAAGGTCACTGGTTCTAGTCAGACCCTGAGTTAAAATTTTATCTCTCAAACTATTACCTATGTGATCTTGAGCAAGTAACTCAACCAATCTCTTTAGGTTTAAGATTCCTATATGTGGAAGGAGCGAACTCTATTAGCTCTGAGATACCATCTAGATATTTTGTCATGTTATTTAAACCAATTAGTTCACAGAACAGGGATTCTTAATCTGAATTCATGGATTTCAGATATACTGTGACTTTAGATGGGAAAGAAAAAAAACCTACATCTTTTAGGGGGTGGGGTTATTTTTTACATATAAATTATGGAATAAAACAAGCATTTCCATAACATAGTATCATAAAAAAGATGCTTATTGGTCAGAGACAAGATGCTAGAGAAAAGCCAGGAAGTTTTCTAAGCTCTCCTCAGCTTCCCTTGGAAAAAAAGTTGAATCAAGCCTCTCCAGTGGTTCTCAATCTGTGCATTATGTTCAATTTGTAACAATGAAAATACATCCTGCATATCAGATATTTGCATTATGATTCATGACAGTAGAGAAATTACAGTTATGAAGTAGTAACAAAAATAATTTTATGGTTGGGGGTCACCACAACATGAGGAACTGTGTTAAAGGGTCATGGCATTAGGAAGGTTGAGAACCACTGCTTCTAAACTGATTTTGGAGTGACAGAAGCCACAAAACAACAGACTGAAACAATTTTCTAGCTTAAGATAGCTTAGACATCAGAGAAGTTCTATCTCACTTGGGTAGAAAGGGAATGCAACCCAGTGCAGACAGAATGTGGCAAGTCAATAGGAGGCTTTTAGCCACAGCACAGATCAACAACTAATCCCTCTCATTCCTACCTTAGCAGGCGAGTTATGGAGTCTCCAGCCATACTGCAGAAGGCAAATCGCAAAACCTGGAACCCCATAACAAAATGAATGACTAGGTTGGATCACCTCCAGTAGAGTGGGCATACTGACTGCACCTGAAGCCCCAGAGCAGAAAGCTAGTGGCCAGTTCCCTGACCCTCCAGTGTAAGAAATTTGGGACAGAATTCACTGTGCCCCAAGAGCAGATTTCAGCCTTTAAAAATCACAAAATGAACTGGGTGTGCAACTGAAAAAGTTAGAAAAAGAGCAAATTTAAACCCCCCACTTAAATACCAAAGTATAAATTCTGAAAAACAAAGGAGAAATGAATGAAATTGAAAGTATGAAATAAAATTGCATAAGAAACTATGAATATACTATGCATAATTTGTTATTCCTTTCAAATATACATTATCAGGTATTTTTTTTTTCTTTCTTCCCTCCTCCCACCCTACCCTACAGACAACTACAATTAGATACAATACACACACACACGTGTGAATATATGTATACTATATAAATGTATGCATATGTATATAAATTCATTTTCATACTTTTATTTATTATGTCTTTCTCTAGATGCATACAGTATCTTTCTTCAGATGTGCTTCATAGTTAATTTGTGTATTTATATTAGACAAAATAACTTAGTCAAAGTCATTGTTAGAACAATATTGTTACTGTATACAATTTTCTCTTGGTTGTGCTCATTTCACTCCACTATTTTGTGCAAGTCTTTCCATGTCTTTCTGAGATAATTGATCATTCCATGTTTTTCTAAGATCATGTGTTTCTTTCTTTCTTTCTTTCTTTCTTTCTGTCTGTCTGTCTGTCTTTCTTTCTTTCTCTCTCTCTTTCTTTCTTTTTCCTTCTTTCTCTCTCTCTTTCTCTTTCTTTCTCTCTCTTTCCCTCTTTCTCTCACTTTCTCTCTCTTTCTTCCATCTGTCATTCTATCCATCCTTCTGTCCTCCTTCCTTTCTACCCATCTGTCTGTCTTTACCCTCTGACAGTTCGTTATAATTAAAAATAGGGCCACAGTCCTAGGCATAATGAGGAAAATTTGTTTTCTTTTCCTTTAGTGCCTTCCCAAACTTCTTGTAGCACTTATCCATTCCTTAGACACTCAGAGCTTGTATGCTTTCTTCCTCTCAGTCTGAGTAAAATATATTCCCAGGACAGGATCTGATCAACTCAGTTATATTTCTAATAGCATTGTATTATTCCATCACAATCATATACCACAACTTGTTCACTCATCCCCCAATTAATGGGCATCCCTGTAATTTCCAGTTCATTTTCATCACAAAGAGAGATGTTATAAATATTTTAGAACATACATTCCATTTTCTCTTTAATTATCTCTGGAAACAGAATAAGTTGTGGTATTGCCAGGTCAAAGGGTATAAGTAACGTAATAACTCTTTGGGCATAATTCCAAATTACATTCCAATACATTAGATCACATTCCATATACATATTCATATACAAATACATATGCATATTCATATACATATGCATATACATGCACATATACATGCGTATATACATATGCACATGCACACATACACATACACATAGGCATACACATAGGCATACACATACATATACATATACATATACATATACATATACATATACATATACATATACATATACATATACATATAATATACATATGCATGTATATACACACAATATACATACGCATGGATATGGATATGTGTGTGTATAAACTTCTAACTGAAAGTTGCCATTTCTTTTGATTGCCTGTTTAGGTAATAAGTGTAGTTGTTGCTGTTTTTCTGAGAAGGATCCATAGGCTTTACCAGAACTCCAAAGGGGTCATGGTAGTGACCCATGATACACCACAGGCCAAGAACCCCTGACTCAAGTGTGTAGGGGGAATTATGCAAGGAATCTAAGAAAGCACAAGCCAGGTGAAACATTTTTTAGGAGAAGCTAATGGCATCACTTCTGGAAACTTAGATTCCCACATATTTCCTGTTTGTTCCCGCATCTGTGAATACACCTAGCTACTGATCAAATGGGAAAGCCAATCAGAAGAACATATTAAACTCTCCCCTTACCTCCTCACAAATGTTTGTAGGATTAGGTTATAATGATTCTTAGGATCTTGGGTGACCACATGAAAGATCTGCATTTTTTAATCTGCTGAATGAATTCACTCCTTGTCCCTGAAGAGGTATGCTCTCCCTAAGGCCCTGGCAGGTATGATGTTGACATTAAGATTGTGCCTCTTCCATTAAATGCAGTGTGTGATCAAAGTAATAAAATAGACCCAGGACAATACCTAAACATAAGACTCATGCCTTTCCCTCTAGTAACATTCTGCTATAATTTTGAAGGTGAATTTGTATTTGTATGGGGTATAGACTTTTATTTCTGACAACCATGACCTTAGAATCATAACCCTCCTCTTTTACTTTTCCTTCATATTCCTCAATTCCTGGTTCCTCCAGGACTACATAGCATTTCAAATATAAAATTAATTTACTAGAGTATGCAAAAATCTTGGGTGCAAAAGTGTTTACAATGTCACTAATCCTGTAATTTCACTGGTACAAGGAGCTCCTCATGTAGAAACTCCCTCTAGAAATATAGTTCAGTTCTTTCTCTGTATCTCATTTTATTAGTGTTACCTAGAACACTGAGAAGCTAGGTGACTTTCTCAGTGACACTGAGTGTGTATCAGAGGAGAGATGCACCCAGATATTCCTGGATAAGAGTCTGCTTCTCGAATCACTACATCATATTGCTTCTCATGGAGATATGGAAATCAAGAAAAAGTTTTCCTTCTTTAGGTTATTTGGATAATATCTAATAGTCTTGTTTTCATTGTTGCTGTTGTCCCTCCCCACCCAGGCTATTACTCTCTGACTTTTTATTTTATTTCATCACCAAAAACTTAGTTAATTTGTACAGTCCATAGTTTCTGGTACATCATTGCTATCATCCCTATTTCCATCCCTGTTCTTTCTGTAACTATCTTTAGCTTTATTTGGTGAGTCTAGCCTACCCTAGATTGGTCTTAGAACATGTAGTCAAGTCTAGCTTTACCATGGAATTTCTATCTGCCAGAACAAATTCTTCTGCATAACTGCTTTATCGTATCAAACACATCTTTTTGAGTCACTTTCAGTGAATTAACAAAGTATAAAAATCAAATAAATAAAAGAGTTATGGAAGAATCCATAGTGGTGCAGGCAGGCTGTCAGATGAAGTGGTTGCAATGTGCAGTTAAAAATTTCATTCTTGTAGGGTGGCTAGGTGGCACAGTGAGTAGAGCATGTGCCCTGGGGTCAGGAAGACCTTAGTTCAAATCCAGCCTCAGACACCTGACATATTTACCAGCCATGTAACCTCGAATAAGTCACTTAACCCCAATTTTCCTGCCATATCCCCTCCAAAAAGCAAAAAAAAAATCATTGAAAATAATATGTGACCACTGTAGAACCTGGACTGGTCATAGAATCATCAATTTAGAGTTGTAAGAAATATGAAAGATTATCTAATCTAAATTGCTCTATTTCTTTCTTCTTTCTCTGCCTTACTATTTGTCTGTCTCTATGTTTCTGCATCTGTCTATCTGTCTCTGTCTTTTATCTATATATCTTCCTATCTATGTATCTATCTGTCTCTTTGTCTACTGTGTGTCTCCTAAAGATCTCCTGAAATCACACATCCAGTAAGTGAAAAAAAAAATGAATTCAAACAGTTAAACAATCTAAGGGGAAAAATATTAATCTCCAAAGCCCCTCTATTTATGTATGATATAGTATATGTATGGATTATTTATTATCTAAAAAACAAAAAAGGCAGGTAGCCATTGGGATTTGATTCTATTAATAAATACTGATAGAGTGACTTCTCTCTTCAAAGCACTATGTTTAATGTAAAGACAAATGGAAAGATTTTTGTTGTTCTTGTTGTTTTAGTAAAACAACCGAATGAAATTTGTAGTCTAATAATACTACTGATAATAGCAGGTACTTATATAATGCTTTAAGGTCCATAAGCACTTTATAAATGCCAACTTATGTGGGGGCGGAGCCAAGATAGCAGCATAGAAGCAGCAAAGCACCACAGCTCCAAAACAAACATGCTAAAAAAGTCATAAAATGGGATGCTAAACAGATTTTAAGCTCCAAAACTCTCCAAAAGACAGAAAGAACATCTGTTGCTACAGGCAGCACAGCAGGCAGGGCTCTTCACAGCAGTCTGGGACCCGGCCCGAAACCCCAGCTGGGCCAAGCCCTGGGGCATCAGGTGGGGAACCAGGGCTATAGGAGAGCTGATCGGCTGCACTGGAGGCACAATTACCACATCTATCAGGCCAGAAGAAAAAAAGGTTAAGAGAAAGGTCAGTGGATTATGCTAACTCGGGGGAGAACAGTGGGTCTGGCCAAACTGCTCCCAGGTCAAGGAGGCAGCAGGAGGTGACTGTAGCAGCCGGAAAGTCTGAGAGCTGCAGCGGCCCCCACTGGGCTGCTTAAGAGCCCTTGGCCTGCAGATAGCAGGGAGGCTGACACAATCCATCAGGGCCAAGGGTTCTTGCGTTGAGTGGCTGGGATCTGGATCGTGGTCTTGAGTGGTGGTCCTGGGGTGCACTTTCAGTGAGCCAAGGCTGGGAGGTAGGGCTGCAGCATCCCACTAAGAGCCCCGGCAGCTGTGAGGGCCCCAGCAATTTGGGACAGAGCTTTCCCCCTCCAGGAAGCAGAGTTCCACAGAGTTAAAAAACCAAGCAATTAATAGACTGGCCAACATGAGAAAAAGGAAGCAAGCTTGGAACTGCAGTAAAACTCTAGAAACCTATTTTATGGACAAAAACAACCAAAGCATGGAGTGGGAGGAAGACAGCTCAGTCAAAACTCCCTCACCAAATGTTTCCAAGACACTGGAAGAATGCCTACTAGCTATACAT
>JAQQSW010017053.1:0-11542 GCA_028646575.1 Pseudocheirus occidentalis | reverse complement strand
TACAGGGGCTGGGATAGGGAGAGCCCTCCTGCCCTACCAGAAAATAGGAGAGCAGAGCAGGGGAGGGGCTTTACAGTGGGATTGCTGTTATGGGGTTGGGGCAGGAGCAAGATGGGGAGAAAATGTGTAATTCAAAAAATGTAATGAAAATGAATAATGTAAACAAGAAAACAAATAAAAACTAAATTTAAAAAAAAAACAACTTTTTTTTTGGCTTTTTGGAGGGCTGTTGGGGTTAAGTGACTTGCCCAAGGTCACATAGCTAGGTTTTGTGTGTGTGTGTGTGTGTGTGTGTGTGTGTGTGTGTGTGTGTGAAGTGTCTGAGGCCGGATTTGAACTCAGGTCATCCTAACTCCAGGGCTAAAAAAAAAAACCTTTTTAATGTCACTGAAATTATTTATTTTATACTTCACTCTGCTCTCCATATTTTATATACTTATAAATCATTCACCTTTCCATAAGTTTAATAAGTAACATATCTCATGCTCTTCACATTTTCTTGTAATATCTCTCTTTATCTCTAGGTCATGGAAACATATTCACCTTTTCTTGGAAAATGGTATAAGATATTGGTCTGTGTCCAGGTACTGCCGTACTACTTTACAGTTTTCCCAACAATTTTTACCAAATAATAAATTCTCATCTCAAAATTTTAAGTCTTTACATTTCTCAAACAAGGTTACTATATGCATTTGCCATGTCTTCTCTGTTGTAAACTGTATGTTTACTCTCTTCCATTGATCTACCTTTCTATTTCTTAGCTAGGACCAGATAATTTTGATAATTATTGAAATATAATATAATTAAAGACCCAGCACTGCTAAACCTCCTTCCTATAAATTTTAAAAATTAATTCCTTTCATAGTCTTGACATTTTGTTCTTCCAAATGAATTTTTTTCCAATTAAGTAATATAATTTTTGATAATTTAATTGGGATATATATGATTGTCATAATATTTTGAGCTAGCAGTTTACATTTAAAATCAAGAAAAACTGGTAAGAAAGGGAAGGATTAGATCTTTATCAGGACATCTGGAAAAATATTTTGTTTCCCATTTACTCCCTCAATGAGTATGAGGATGTGTTATAGTTGGCCAGGGACAGTATTTTCTCATGCAGCAAGTAAATAAAACTACTTTGAACCACTTATACTATATATATGTAGTGTGTGTGTGTGTGTGTAAATACACACACGTATATGTACATATATGACATGTATGTAGGGTATGTAAATGTACTTGCACACACATTACAGATGTATGTATAATCCCAACTAGTCCAATGCCAGCAGCTGTTAATTATTTGAAAATAATATGATTTTGCTCTACACTGTAAATTGTTACTATTTTAAACAACTATCACCTCTGAATAAGTACCTTATTAAATCATGTTAAGTTGTTGGGTTTTTTAAATTTGTAAAGAGCAACATATACGGTTCTTAAACTTTACATCCCCTTCACTTTACTGATGACAGAACTGAGAGAAAGGTTGTGACCTGTCAAAGTACACACAGGTAACAAGCAATTCTGGCTACAAATCCATAAGTCTTTCTCTTCTACCATGTTGCAATTCATATCAATTCTTATTCTAGGCACTTTATAGTTTAAATCAATGTAAAAAACATTAAAACACAAATTTCATATTTGTTTCATAGTGAAATATTTGGAGGAGACAATTTCATAGTTACTTTTCTTTTTAAAATATTTTCAATCAATAAACATTTATTTTCTCTTATTTCAACCTCCCCTTCCCCAAGAAGGAGAGCAAATAAAAACAAAACCTTAGGAACAAATTACAAAGTTGAGGAAAACAAATTTCCATAGCAGACAGTCATGATTATTTTATAATGATTTAAGAATTGCTTTTTGTATGTTTAATATGATTGCACATGCATAACTCATATGAGATTGCTTGCTGTCTTGGGGAGGGGGAAGGACAGGGAGAAAATTTTGGAACTCAGGATTTCACAAAAACGAATGTTGAAAACTATCTTTACATTTAACTGGTAAAAGAAATGCTATTAAGAAAAAGAAAATTGTTTTCCAAAAACACTACCTGTCTCTTAATGTCTTTCAATAATAGCAGAATCCCTTCACCCCTTAACCGTGAATTCACTGATATTTTCATTTCTATGTGTCATGACTGCTAAATCATACTATATTAAATGACCTAAAATAACTCATTCATTCTCCAGTTCTTGATAAATATTTTTCCCAATTCTTTTTCCTTCTTAGTTTCAGAGACCTAAAACTTCTATGGTTCTTCTTGCTTCTTATCTGTGTCTTTCAAAAACTTCTCTTCCTTTTCCTTCCACCTAACTGTATATTCCCTAAGTTTCAAGCTTATCGTTAACTCTCTCTTTTCTTTCTCTCTGTTCTTTCCCATCAACCATCCATTGTTTCTCATGGCTTCAAATATTGCCTCTATGCAAATGACTCAAGTTTATATTTCCTATCCCAATTTCTTACCGAGCTTCCATTTCCCAAACTGAATTCATCGTATTTCCCCAACCCAACTTCATCTCCAAATTCCATATGTGACACTGTCTTGTAAGGCATGATAATCCCATAATCCCAGATGTTTTGTTTTGAAATTTGGGGATGCTATAGGAAAGTAATTGGAATTCCTAGAATGTTCTGGGAAAAGGAAAGCAGAAAAAAAGTGGTGCATAGTGCTCCAGGTATTAAACTTGGAGTCTGGAAGAACTGAGTTTAAAGTCTATCACAGATTTCCTGCTGGGATTTGATGATAATACACAGAAATGCTTATGACTTATGTAGATTTATTTTATATCTCACATTATTGCTAAGATTACCATTTCAGTTAACTTTTAGTTGAAACTAGATGGTTCTCTAAATAAAGGACTATATCATCTACAAAAGGACTATATCATTCTGTTTCTTCTTTGCCTATGTTAATTCTTTTCATTTCTTTTTCCTGTCTTATTGCTATAGCTAACATTACTAGTACTGTGTCAAATAATAGTGGTGATACTGAACGACCTTACTTTATCCCAGATTTTATTGCAAATATCTCTAGTTTTATCTCCATGGCATAATTCTGGTCCTTAGTTTTCAGTTTCATTGAATAATAGGTTATCAAGGAATTCATATTCTAACATGGAGATAACATGTAAATAAACAGTACGTATATGATATATATGCAGAAAAGCTACAAGGTAATCACAGAAGAAAAAAAAAGGTAATCACTAAAGGAAGGAAACAGCAACAGAAAGGACTTAGGCAGAAGGGAAGATTTGAGGTGGGTCATGTAGAAAACCAGGGAAAGTAAGCGGTAAAGGTTAGGAGGGAGAACATTCCAGGCATGAGGGTGATGTAAAGACGTCTCAGAGCCAGGAGGTATATAGTTGGATCATAGAATGAATAAAGTATAAGAAGAGAAAAAAGGAAAGAAGGGACCAGGTTGGGAAGGGCTTGAAATACTAAACAGAGTATTTTATAATTGATATTTGAAGTAACAGAAAGGCACTGGAGTCTATTGAGTAGAAGAATGAAATAGTCAAACTTGTACTTTAGGAAAAATAGCTATATTAAGAACTGATTTGAGTGTGAAGGAACAAGAGGCTAATTAGGAGCCAATCATAAAAGATAAAGTGATGGAGCGATTCAAACTTGAACTAGGCTGGGAGCCAGGAGAGTGGAAAGAATGTGGCAGATGTGAAATGCTGTGGAGGTAGATCGACAAGACTTGGTAACTTATTGAATTTGCAGGATAAGAAAAGTGAGGAACCATCCGTGGTTGTGAACCTGAATACCTGGAAGGGTAGTCGTGGCCTTGATGGAAATATTTTCAGAAGGTCAGGTTTTGGGGAAAAAAATAGTAAGTACATTTTGAACACACTGATGTTGAGGTAACCTTAAGAAATGTAGGTGAAAAGTAGATCTGCACCACCTGTGGCCTATAGGCTGCTTATGTGCATGGGCCACTTGTGACACACCAAAGCATTTCCTCTACATACAAAGGATGTTTTTCTCTACGTTTTTTTCGGGCCACCCAAAATCTTTTGGTGTGCAGCAAGCAGCCCAAAGACTGTGAGTGGCCTGCAGGACACAGGTAGTACAGGCCTAGTGAAAAGGCATTTAGGGCACTTGGTGGTGCTGGACTGGAATTCACGGGAGAATAAATGTATGCCTAGAGATAACTATTAAACCAATAAAAGCTAAGGGGATGACCAAGAGAGAGTGGGTGAAGAGAGAATGGAAGAGAGCCATGGGCAGAGGTGAGGGACAGGAAATTGATGGTAATCCAGCAAAGGAGACTGAGAAAGAGTTACCAGGAAGGTAGAAAGTGAACAAAGAGGGAGTCATATTCGAAAAAACAGGGAGGAGAGAGTATACAGAAGAGCTCAACAGTGTCAAATGCCATAGAAAATTTAAGAAGGATGAGAACTGAGAAATCATCAGATTTAGCCATTAAAAGTGTAATTCAACAAACACATGTTTTATAAATAGATGTAACAGGGCATCTAGGTGGCACAGTGAATAGAGCACCAGCCCTGGAGTCAGGAGGACCTGAGTTCAAATCCAGCCTCAAACATTTAACACAAAAACCAGCCATGTAACTTTGGGCAAGTCATTTAACCCAACTGCCCTACCTTCCCTCCTCCAAAAAGCTAAATAAATAAACGAATGAATGGATGGATAGATATAACATTCGATAAACAGATGTAATCATCTATATTTTAAAATTGAAACAATAAATAAAAGCCAAATGCTACTTTTAAGTTATCTGTGTTCTATTTTGTAACTTTGGCACAATTTGAATTATCATCAGTTCAAACTGCAATATAGTCAGCTCATAAATCACTGCCAGATTACCACAAATGCATTAAATACTGATTTTAAACAAATATATGTGAACTATCTTTCCCTCCAGAATGCAACAGTGACTTTGCAGTCCTCCAGAAAAAAAGATATCACATTTGGTATTCTGTGAACTAAGTAAGCTAATCGTACCTCTGAAATGATCTTCCCTTGGGGAACTTGCTTTATTGTTGCTGCTGCTCTTGTTTTTATTTTCACTTATGTTAATTTGAGAGGAGAAACTACTGATAACATGAAACAAAAAAAAAATCCAGGAAACAGTTGGCCACGTCATAGACAAAATGAAATGCCAAGACACATCTGAGAACTGCCATGCCCACAGATCCTATTTTATTTACCCAATTAAAAGCAGCACGCTTCAGGTACTAAGTGTTTTGCAGCCCACAATCATTCTAGTTTCATTGGTTTTGGCTGACTAGCAAGAAAGATGTTATTATACAGTCTGGTATCAAACAAGAGAGAAATATTGCTTACAAGAAATTGGAATAATCTTTAGTGAATATTAAGAGCAAGCAATCATTTTAATAAATAGAAAAAAATCTTTTTTATCTTTCCATTATAACTTTTGTAATACTGAGTATGTTTCACAAATGATTCTCTCTACTTTGTTGAGTTTCAACACCTTCATTCTGTATCATTTTAGCAAACAGTGAGGTTTTCCCTCCTCCTCTATAGTCCTGGTAGAAAAAACCTCCAAGAAAGCCAATCCCTAGATGCCTACCTTAAAATTAAAAAAAAAAAATAATGGACACTACTCTCACAAGAAAAAGCCAATCTCAACCTCCTGCCCCACTCCAAGAAATATGACCAAAAAAGTCCTCTCCTAATAAGGATATAGACTACATCTGTGATTTCAAGACCATGAGATTCTGGCAGTCTAAAATAGTTGCTTAGAGAATTGAGAAGCTAAATGATTGGCCCACATTCACACAACCAGTACACACCAAAGGCATGATTTGAACCAGGAATTCCTCATTTTGAGGTATAATCTCTATTTACTATGAAACACTGCCTTATCCTTCTGCTAATAGCCATTGTATTTGAAGCATTTGGGATATCTTATGAAACGTATGTCATTTGGAAAGAAAAAATGATCGCTTTAGTGAGTGGAGTGAAAGACTAGAGAGCCCAGTGTACCTGCATGACAATAAGAAGATCAAAGACTAGGATGAAGGAAGCCAAGAAGGCTCTAGAGACTTCATCACTGGGCAGGAATCCACGATTCAACTTGTCCCAGCTGATCCAATCAGTGGTGATGACAAGCACAACGACAGAGGTCAAAGTGAAAAGAACTGACCTGTAAGGAAAAAAAAACACTTCTTTAAGAACACTGTAAAAAAAATTAATGAGAGATGTGATTTGGTCTATGATTTGTTAATAAACTCCTCATTCATCAGATCCTCTATACCAAAGCATGACAACCTTAACAGAAAATACAAAAGTTAAATGTAGTGATATCTTTTAAAAGTAGAAAGATATCAAATATGTGTGTCATCCCATGTGACTTTCTTTGGCAGAGATTTTCTCTTACAAATATGAAAATGTTAAAATCCTATGAAACAAGTTATTATGCACAAATATTATTAATGAGCACAGTTAGCTTTTCAGCATGAGGTTCAAACAGTACCAGTCTTAATACCTTATATATTGCACATTACATTTTTTTTTTCAGGGCAGCAAGGTGATGCAGTGGATAGAGGTCAGGACCTGGAGTCAGGAAGACTAATTTTTCAGAGTTCAAATCTGGCCTTAGACATTTACTAGCTATGTGACCATGGGCAAGTCACTTGACCGTGTTTGCCTCAGTTTCCTCATCTACAAAAATGAGTTGAAGAAGAAAATGACAAACCATTCTAATATCTTTGCCAAGAAAACCCCACATGGGTGAGGAAGAGTTGGACGTGACTGAAAAACAATTAAACAATAATATTTTTCAGTTATTGCAGTGGTTGTAGTTGCACAAAAAAGCACACAAGGTAGAGAGCAAATACATGGAGTAATCATCTGCTTTTATCATTCATTGTCTGCTGAGGACTATATTAAACATAAACCTCACTGCTTTCAGTGGTTTTGAATGAATTATTCTCTGTCTAGTTCCCTCCTTATTCAATTATTATGATTTTATTTTACCTTTAATCATCTATTTCTATAAAAATTACACTTTAAAACTTTAAGGAATTAGGATTTTATAGATATATCACAAACACAGGTCACAGGATCTGTCATAAAAGATGATTGTATTAATAATATATTACCACAATAGTGATAAGCCTCTTTCAATTTAGATAAGCATATCCTTAGACGAGAGACAACTCATTTCCAAACCCATTATGAATCTTTTCCAACATGGGAGAAATTGACATCAGGAACCTCCTCATAAATCAACAAATATTTATTAAGTATTTAATAAGGACAAAGAATGTGCTAGGTACAAAGAATGAAAGCAATCTCTACTTAAAAGGTTAACTATATTCAAATGAGGGAGACAACAAGAACATATAAATATATAAGTCATAAATAGAAAGTGAATATATACACACATTAGTTTGGGAAGAAGGGAACTAACACCTGGGAGAATCAGAGAAGTCATCCTGAAGAAGATGGTGCTCAAGCTACATATTAAAGGAGAAGAGGGTTTCTGCGACGTAGAAGTGCATTACAAGCATGAAGGCAGGCTGACCAATAAGGAATAGAAACTGGAGATATAGTAGCACGAGTGAGGAACAGAGAGAAAGCCAGCTTCGTTGGAATAAAGAGTAGGGAGGAGGAGAGTAATGCCCAATGAGGCTGAAGAGGTGGGTTGGGAACAGATTGCATAGATTTAAAATATAAACAGGCCAGTTTATATTTTATCTTAGAGGATAAAAGAAAAATTTGGCATTGACCAATTAAAGGAATTAATATGGATAGATTGGTTGTTTTCACAAAAAAATTTATTGATGATTCTGTTCCTACTTCACCATTGTATCTCATGTATTCCTCCTCCCCTTCTCTGAGAACCATTCAAAGTATTGGTGGGGTTTTTTTTTGAGACAAAAAAATCAGCATAACTGATTGGTAAATTCAGAAAGTCTAAAACCATGTGAAACATAAAACAACTATGGACCTCCCAGTTCCACCAAGGGGTAGGTTGGAGGTGTTTTCTCATATCTCTCCATTTGAGCTCCATTTAACTTATTATTCTGCTACATTTTCATTTGATTTCTTTTTGTCATTCTTTCCATTTACACTGTTGTAGTTATTGTGTACATTATATTCTTGGTTCACTTTCTTCATTCTGCATTAGTTCATATAGCTCTTTCCACACTTCTCTGTATCCATCAGGTGTCATTTCTTATAGTGCAATAGTATTCCATCACATTCATGTACCACAGTTTTTTAGCAATGTCCCAGGTGATGGACATCTACTTTGTTTCTGATTCTCAGTTATCACAAAAAAAAGTGTTGCTATAAATATCTTGGAGTATATGGGGAACTGTTTTCTTATTGATGACTCATTTGGGGTATAAACCCAGTAAAGAGTCTCTGCTTCAAAGGGTATGGACATTTCAGTCACTTTATTTGCATTATGACAAATTACTTTCCAAAACAGTTGTTCCATTTTACAGATAAACCAGCAATGTTTTAGTGTGACTTGCACAGAATCACAGCTAGTAAATATCTGAGGCCAGATTTGAACTCAGGAAGATGAGTCTTCTTGACTTCAGGGTCCAGAACTCTATCCATTGTGACACCTAGTTGCCCCTTTATAATATTATACTTAATATTAAGTCCACGTATTCATTTGGAATATATTGTGGTGTACAGTGTAAAGTATTGATCTAAGTCTAATTTCTGCCAGATTGCTTTTTAAGTTTTCCTAGCAGTTTCTATAAATAGGAAGTTTTCCCATAGGTCATGTTTTCCATTTTATTAAACAATGGATTATTGTTTTATTATTTCTGGACTTCTTTGGTCTAGTCTGCTTCCTTGATTTATCTCTCTACTTTTTAACCAAGACAAGAAGAATCACATCACTGCTGCTTTATAATATACTTTGAGGTCTGAAGGGGCTATTCCCCCTTCATCTTCACTTCTATTCATCATTTCCCTTGATATTCTAGATTTTTTGGTTTTCCAAATGAATTTTCTTATTTTTTTCAAGCTCTGTAAAGTATCCTTTTAGTAATTTGATTGGTACAACATTAAAAAAAAGTAAATTAATTTTGGTAGTATTGTGATTTTTATTATATTAACAAGACATGGTCATGAGCACTAAATATTCCTCCAGCTATTTAGTTTATTCCTTTGTAATTGAATCTATATAAGACTTTTATATTCTTCAAGAAGTTGATCCCAAAATTTTATGCATTATATAGTTATTTTGAATGAGATTTCCCCTTCTACTTGCTGCTACTTTTCTTTTGTTAGTATTATATAATAAATCAATCAGTAAACTTTTATTTTTCATAATCTGTGGCAGGTACTATGTTAAGAAATGCTATTAATTTTTGAGATTTTATTTTGTGGCATGCAGCTTTGCTAAAATTATTGTCTCAGTTGGTATAACTGATAATTGCCTAAGGTTTTCCAAAGTAAACCATCAGCAAACTGGATGGTTTTATTTCCTCTTTGCCTATTGGTTTTTTTCTCTTCTTATTGTTATTGTTAGCATTTTCAAAATGAATAATAAGGAACATGGACAGCTTTGCTTCACTATTATATTTATTGGGAAAGGTTCTAGTATATCCCCATTGCATATAAAGGCTACTTTTGGTTTTAGATAAATGTTTTTTATGATATTAAAAATAGGTCCCTCTCTAGGCCAAGGTTTCTAGCATGAGTATTGTACTTTGTCAAAAATTACTATGTGGCTTGGGATTTGTGGGGAGAGAGAGAGGGTAGAATGATTAATTAATTACATTGTTTTCCTAATGCTGATCCTTTCTTGCATACCGAGAATCAATGCCATATGATTATTATAATAATAATTCCTTCTCTCTAATTCAATTTCATTTTAAAATATATTTTTATTCATTTCATTAAATATTTTCCAACTACATGTAAAAATGTTCAATAATCGTTTTTGAAATTTTGAGTTCAAATTCTCTCCTTCCCTCCTAATTCTTTTCCCTCTTTGCTAAGGCAACCAATTTGATATTGATTCTACATGTTAAGTCATACAAAGCATATTTCCACAATAGCCATGTCACATGGCATTACTTTCTGTGATCCTCTCTATCTCCTGTTTGGTCATAAATTATTCCCTTACCCATAGATCTGACAGGTACATTTTCCCATGGTCCCTAAATTTGCTCATGAAATCAATCTTTATGTCTAAATCATTTATCTATTTTGACCTTATCTTGGTATATGGTGTGAGATGTTGTGATACCTAGTTTCTGGCAAATTGCTTTCTAGCTTTCCTAACAATTTTTGTCAAATGGTA
The DNA here is from genome assembly GCA_028646575.1 of Pseudocheirus occidentalis. NCBI lineage: Eukaryota > Metazoa > Chordata > Mammalia > Diprotodontia > Pseudocheiridae > Pseudocheirus > Pseudocheirus occidentalis. Next base: position 1,269 of record JAQQSW010017053.1, on the reverse strand, counting down.
AGTTCTTACACCAAAAGCCTGGATGCTTGGGTTTATTAAATAATAGAATGGTCATTTACTATTGTGCTTTGAGTATACCATCATATCTCCTGCAAAAAGTGGTAGTTTTGTTTCCTTATTTCCTATTTTTATTCCTTCAATTTCTTTTTCTTGTTTTATTGGTATAGAAAGCTTTTTTAGCACAATATTGAATAACAGTGGTGATAACAGACATCTTTGTTTGATCCCTGATCTTATTCAGAAGAATTCAAGTTTATTACCATTACAGATCATGCTTGCTCTTGGTATTAAGATAGATAGTATTTATTTTAAGAAAGGCTCCATCCCTATGCTCTCTAGTTTTATAAGAGAAATGGGTATTATATTCATAATAATTGCTTTCCATAGTTTTTGTTATTGATATGGTCAATTATGCTGTAATTTTCCTATTACTGAACCAGTCCTGCATTCCTGTCATTAAAGCCTACCTGGGGGGGGAAAGAGCCAAGACGGCGGCATAGAAGCAGCAAAGGACCACAGCTCCCACACAAACATGCTAAAAACTCATAAAATGGGGCTCTAACACAGATTTTCAAGCTCCAAAACTCTCCAAAAGACAGAAAACACATCTGTTGCTACAGGCAGCTCAACAGGTGGGGCTCTTCACAGCAATCTGGGAGCTGTGGCCGAAACCCCAGCCAGGTCAGGCCCTGGAGCAGTCAGGGGGAACCCAGTCTATAGGAGAGCAGATCAGCTGCACTGGAGGCACAGTTACCACATTTATCAGGCCAGAAGAAAAAAGGCTAAGAGAAAGGTCAGTGGATTTTGCTAAATTTGGGGAAGAGCGGGTCTGGCCAAAATGCTCCCAGGGCAAGGAAGCAGAGGGAGGCAGCTGTGGCAGCAGGAATGGCTGAGAGCAGGAGCTGCCTCCACTTGGCTGCTTCAAAGCCCTCGGCCTGCAGATAGCAGGGGGGCTGAGGCAATCAATCAGGGCCAAGGGCTCTTGCTTGAGCGGTCTGGATCTGGATCGTGGTCTTGAGTGGTGGTCCTGGGGTGTGCTTTCAGTGAGCCAAAACTGGGGGGGCTGCAGCACCCCACTAATAGCTCTGGCAGCTGTGAAGGCCCCAGCAATTTGGGACAGAGCTTTCCCCCTCCAAGAAGCAGAGTTCCACACAGCTAAAAAAAAAAACCCAAGCAATTAATAGACTGGCCAACATGAGAAAAAGGAAGCAGGGTAGGAACAGCAGTAAAACTCTAGAATCCTTTTTTATGGACAAAAAAGATCAAAGC
>JAQQSW010017052.1:0-11542 GCA_028646575.1 Pseudocheirus occidentalis | reverse complement strand
GGCTATAACACCTATACAACCAGACTGTTGTACAATGTGAAAGAGTTTGCAGATCCTATACATGATTGTATGCTACCATGGCAGGGGTGGGGGGTGGGGAGGAAGGGGAGAAAAATCTGAAACTCAAGTGACTCTGGAACTGAGTCTTGTAAACTAAAATTAAACAAACAAGTCAATAAAATAAATTAAAAAAAAAGAAAATTTGAGCTGGTATGAACTGGCTTCAGTGTATCCTTATATAGACATATAGACATATTACATATATATTATATTATATAATCACATATAATATATGATTATATAATACAGTATATATTACACACACATATAAATATGTATGTATATATACACATATAAGTATGCATGTGTGTATATATGTGCATATTATATATACATACATATATATATATTTCCCCATCTGCCTTCCCCATCCTTCCCACAAATTTCTTTGTGTTAATTTTCTATTAACTTGCATATATTGTTTCTCTCCAGTATAATCTAAGGTAGTTGAAGGTAGGGACTATCATGTTTTTTCTTTTTTGTATCCCTAGTCCCTGGCACCTAGTAGGTACACACTAAATGCTTGTTGCATTGAGTTGCTTCGTTCCATGAGTCACCAAGACCAAATCGTTCACCATCTATTGGCCAACCTTCTGTGATGAACCTCCACATACTTGGTTAGTCTGGTCTTTGGCAAACAGACAAAGTCTGTTGTTCAACGTGTGCTTGAGGCCCTTCCATCTTGATGAGAAGCACAGTAACTCCCAATTCTGTAGTGCTTTAAGGTTTACTAAGCACTTTCTTTATGACAACCTTCTTGATCATGAAATGATCACTATCCACATTTTGCAAATGATTTCACTGGGCTTCTGTTTTCTCATCTGCAAAGTCAGAGAATTAGATGGGACTTCCAAGACCTCCTTCCAGCTCTAGATCCTCTCTGACTAAAAGTCAAATTTCACGAGTCACAGAGAAGGAAGGCTCGAAGCTTCCAGTGGGCACAAGGGCACTATTTTCAGACTCTGCTTGTGGTATGTCCGTCCCTTGTCCCACAACACCTGAGTGGGACAGGTAGTACGGAATACTATTGTTACTTCCCCTCACAAAGAAAGAAACCCAGTTCAGAGACCTACTGAAGAATCACCTAGCTCATGGTAGAGATGGAAACAAAACCCATGTCTTCTGCCTCTCTGATTGATTGTGCCCCTTAGTAAAGTTAATGAGGTTCTAGGTCTGCAGCCATCTTGCCTGCCTAGAGTTTGGGTCCTTTCAGTAATGAGAGGATTGAATGGTTGGCAGCAAATGGTATCGAAGGGAAGCCGGAGAAAGATGAAAAGGTGGGAGGGTCATGGTCTTAATGCGAGAAGGATAGATAGCTCCCTGTTTGGAGTTCAGAATTCAACCTCTGACACTTATTGTATGACCTTAGGAAAGTCATTTCACTTCTTTGAAACTCAATTTCCTCACATATAAAGTGGGGAGAAAAATATTTTCACTATTTAACTCATAGGGTCATTTACAGGAAAGCACCTGGTAAACCCCAAAGTACTGTAGAAATGTGAGTCATTAGTGGTTTGAAGGTACATGGAAGCTGCTTCATTACAAAGGTCAAATGAGGACAATACTTTCCGGGGAAGGTCCCCAGGAGCTCTCCTTGAGATGAGTTTCTTTTCCGTGGGCAAAGCCCAAACCTAGGAATTGGGTATCTTGAATCTGATTCTCACATGACCTTTAGGCCATTTTAATTTTCAAGTTTTATGTCTTAAAGCTGCTAGAACCGTACCTCAGCATATGAGATGATCTTGCTCTGATAGGAGGCTAAAGTCCTGTGTCTTATTCTTTCAAAAATGGCCCTTAGCACCATGCTTTCTTCTATAAACGTTCTCATGATGGAAGTATTATTTGGGGAGAAGACCATGGAAGTTGGAAGGCCTGGTCACTGGACCTATCTATGTTCTGCTATGTGACCTTCTTAGGGCCATTTTACTCCTTCTGTTCATGTTTTTCTATCTTTAAAAAAGGATAACAGTGTGTCTAGTCCAATTGTATTTCTAGAGGCTCTTAAGAGGAAAGATGAAAGAATATTCAGGAAATTCCTTAGAAGCAACTGATAAATTTAAGTCATCTTTATCTTCTTCCTCCTCTCTTTGCTCCTTCTCTGACCCTTTAACTCTCTTTCTCATCCCTACCCCCATGCTACTTGTATTATTTTTCTTATTCTGGGTCATGGGGACTTGGCAGATTCTAGGGCTCATGCTAGGTTCTGTGTCCTTAACTACTTTTTTACAAACTCTTTATGAACCCTGCCTCACCCAGTAGCTCCAAGGTAGTAGTTGAACATCTGGTTTACAGAGAGGAATCCTAGGGCCAAGGGGGAAGAAGCAGCTTAGTTAAGACAACGCAGTGACTAAGCATGGGAGCAAGGAGAAGAGGCAGGAATCCAGCACTCCCATCCTGGGATCTGTAATAACTGTACTTTATACTCATCTGAGTGACTTTTATCCTAGGATCTCAAAGCACCTTTTATGCTAGTAGCAGCTCCAGGAGTTGGGCAATCATCCTGTGTCATCATTTCAATTAGCAGGAGAAAGCAGAGATTAAAACTGGGTCTGAGATACTTTCCCCCCAAGGTATCCACTGAGTCACTCATTTGGGCAGGGAACCCAGAACTCACCCAATCCCTAGTTCCTCATTCTAAAGTCTGCAGAGAGAGTTATCTCATGTCAGGATTAGGGCCCAGATAGGCAGCATCTCTAGGAGACTTGGAATCAGGAACCGTGGGTTCAAATTCTCTTTCTGTTGCTTAATCCCTGGGTAACTCTAGGAGGTTGTTTCTGAATGTTTCCTCTCTTGTCTCTATTCCACAGAAGGGAACAAAGGGTCACATTGCCTTGGAAGCAATGGTAGGCTCTGTGGCCTTCTGGTATGCACAGGTCTCTCAGAGGGCATGAACCTCTGAGAGGGCCTGGGGGAAAACTGGCAATTTGTATTTTTCCAAGATCTGCATGGGGTGGAATGGAAAGGAGGAAGTGAATGTCAGAATTAACGTCCAATTTTTCTTGGTAGCAGTGTCAGGAGAAGTGGAAGAAGGGTGAAAAATCTCTGAACCAAGTAGTCAAAGGCTGGGGATCAGGAAGATTCAAGAGGCTCAGTGCCTTGGAATGGGGTTGAAAGTACCAAGGGGTTTAGAACTTCAATGAACCACAGAGATCACGTATCTTGCAACCTACCTCATTTTATAGATGAAAATTACAGCCTAGAGAGCTTCAGTGACTGGCCCAAAGTCACACAGATAAGTAGCAGAGATGGGGTTTCAACATAGGTCCTCTGATTCCAAAGCTAGTCATGGTGCATTTAATTAATAAAAGGGAAAAGACCTGGGACCAAAAGTAAAGCACTCAATGGGCAGGTTCTGGGAAGGGAATGGTAGAGCTGGAAGGAACCTCATCAATCAGCTGGTCTAATTCCCCTCATTTTTCAGGTGAGGAAACTGAGAACCAGAAAGGAGACCACATTTGGCCAAAGTGACAGTCAGGACTTGAATGCTATTCCCAGGCCAGTGACTTTTCTGCCCATCTGGCTACTTCCCATTATCAAAACAAGAAATAATGATTGAGTACCTACCACGAATGTCAGAGCCTGATGCTCTAAGGGAGACAAGAATCATTGAACTTTAGCATCTCATAACTAGAAACTTTTCAGTTTTACAAATGAGGAAACTGAGGCACGGGTCAATTACAACTTGGCTGAAGTCACAGAATGAGTAAGTAGCAAGGCCAGAATTTAAACTCCAGTATGTAAGTAGACAATACATAAGATACTTGCTCTTAAGAAACTCCCAAACATCCCCTTCCTGACTTTTATGGATAGGAAAGGGATCCTCCTCCATATGCTGTGAGCTTCAGTGACTCAGGACAGGGAAACAACCTCGAGGCTGCTGTTCTCAGCAGATTGGGTAAGAGACAACTGCCCTGGGAGGCGGGGAGGAGGCTGAGGAAGTCGGGGGCAGAAGAAAATCCCAGATGTTGCATAAGGAAGAGTGGGAGTAGGGGAGGGTCCATTTTAATGAGTCGGCCAAAGAAGAAGAGTGGACAGAAGACAAGCAAACGCGGTGATGACTCTGGCTGGATCAAAGCGTGGCCCAGTGCATCATGCTCTGGGAACAGCGTTGGCTTCACCGAGTCCCTGACTTTAGGACGGGGCTGGTTTTGATGTCACTGCCTTGTTTTGCTTTTTCTCCTGCCCACCACCCCCAGTTTTCCTCTGAAGAGCCTCATCCCACCCCAACAGCTTTTGCTTCCCACCACTGACTCAGGGAAGCTGGCTTGCCTTCAGTTGGACTGGTAATTCCCAGCTGCCTGCCATACGAATTCCAGACTCTTTTGTCCAGTCCCTCAGTGCCCTCTAGGCTCTTTGCACCTTCAATCACCAACTCATTTCTACTCATTCCATGACTTTTGCCCTGAGTTTCCAGTTCTAGTCCCCTCTTTTACATGGACTTACTTTTTCTCACAAATGAGCTTTTTTAGCACTGGCAAATTGCCTACTATATTCGGTGGAAGAGACTACCCCTAGCTTCCCACACCCCAATCCATGTTATTTCCTTATTCAAAATCTGACCCAAGCAGTTGTCTTTGATTAAATCCAGCCTGCTCCGGTTGTTTTCCCACCTGGCGTCCTTTCAGCTTCAGGAGTCTTAGTTTTCCATCATATTAATTTGCAGCGATTCTCACTTCAGCTCGAATGATTTTCATATCTTTTTCCTGTGGGAGAGACAACATGCAAACAATGAAGTACATCCAAAATGTATCTAGTGTAAATGGGAGACAATAAGGAAGGCACCAGCAATGAGTGGGACTAGGAAAGGCCTCTTGTAGGAGGTAAGATTTGAGTTGAGTCTTCAAGGAATCCAGAAAGTAGAGGTAAGGAGGAAGAGCATTCCAAGCATGGGGGGCAGTAAGTGAAAGTTCTTGGAAACAGCAGATGGAGTATTGTGTCACTGTGCTGGTAAAAAGACCAGGGACAGTTCTCGTGATCTCACACAAAATTAAAGCTCAAATAGATTAAATCCAAAGAGAAAAAGAGTGAAACTACACACTACGTCAGCCATATTAGTCAATATTGTTTTAGACTATTTAAAATAACTAGACAGTATGAGCTTGTAATATTGCTGTGGTGTAGGAAATGATGAGTTGGTGGACATAGAAAAATGTGGAAAGACTTGGACTTATGAAGGAAGATGTTAGCCACCTTCAGAGAAATAGAGCATAAACAAGTATAGTACTGTCTTACATAGATGCATATGAATGTGTGTCTATATATGAGGATGATTATAGATAGCTAAGTATATTATACATGTAATTGTGTGTTTTATATGTATTTGTATGTGTACATATCTGTGTATAGATGTACATTTATATGTGTACATATGTATAAAGTTACAATTCAGCTTTAAAATACATCCCAATGTATTCCTGACTATATATGCACATACACATACACATGTACATACATACACACATGCATGTACGTACAATACACACATTGATATGCACATACACAATCATGCATGCATACAAAGCACATGTACATACATATACATGCACACATACACAATGCGCACAACACACAATGCATACATACACTTGCACACATAGACACACATGCATATACGTATACATATATAACACAGGTGTGCATGCACACATATATGCGCATACACATACGCATACATATACACACAACACATACACATATACATACACATACATACACATACACATATACATATACATATCCTTCTGGGAGGGAGGGAAAGGGGAACAAAAGAACAAAGTAAAAAGGAAGCAAAGGAAAGATGGGCAGCTCTGAACACAATGTGTAGTATTTACTGTATAGGCTTTCTTGAAATGGAAATTCATTTGCTGTATATTTTGAATCCTCTCCTATGTTCTACTGTGCACATGGAAATGTTTCATTTTTCTTTTCTCATTTTGCATTTAAGTTTATAATGTATTTCTTTTTTTCTTGTATTTAAGTTGAAGTATTTAAGTTTATGATATGTTTCTTTTTCCTTTCTTATTGTGCATTTAAGTTTAAAATAAATTAATTAAAAAAATTTAAGAGCAAAGAAGGCTAGTGTCCCTGGTTTGTACAGTATATGGAAAGGAACAAAGAAGTTTGGAAAGATAGGGAGGGACGAAGTTATGAGGGTTTAAAAAGCCAAGTAGAGGATTTTCTGTTCAATACTAGAGATAATAGAGCCACTGGAGTGCAATGATATGGTCATACTTGTACTTTAGAAAAGTCACTTTGGCAGTGGAATGGAGGATGAACTGGAGTAGGGAGACTTGAGTCAGGGAAACCAACTAGCAAGCCATTGTAATAGTTCAGGTGTGAGATGATGAGTGTCTGTGGTAGCTGTGTGGGTGGAGAGAAGGGAATGTATATAAGAGATACGATAGTAGAAACAAGAAAAGCTGGCAATAAATTAATGGCATGTGTGGGGTGAATGGGAGTGAGTGGAGGAGGATGCTGAGGTTGCAGACATGAGTGACCAGGAATGATGTTGTTGCCCTTGATAGTAATAGAGAAGTTTGGAAGAAGGAGGGTTTGGAAGAGAAAGATCAATGAATTCCGATCTGGTCGTGTTGAATTTGAGTTATCTAAGGGATATCTAGTTTGAGAAGTCTAAAAGGCAGTTGGTGATGTAAGCCTGGAGGTCAGGAGAGAGGCTGGGACTGGACAAATAGATCTGAGTATTATCTTCCTAGAGACGATAATTGGATCCATGGGAGCTGATGAGATCATTAACAGAGAGAAGACCCTAAATTAAGAGGGAGTAGGAAATTTCTTGTAGAAGATAGGATTTTAGCTGGGAGTTGAAGGAAGCCAGGAAATTCAGGAGGTGGAGGTGAGGTTCCAAGAATGGGGAATAGCCAGTGAAAATTCCTAGAGTTGAGAGGAGTGTCTTGTGTGAGGAATACCAGGGAGGCCAGTGTCACTGAATACATGGAGGGAGTGGAGGGAGTTACTGCAAAGGGAGGATCAAGTCACTGTCTTTCATTCTTGGAAAGCAGAATGAGGTCTATCTAACCCAATCTAAATGCAAACTTTTCTGAAAAGAGGTGGTAGACCTGGTGTATCTAGGACAATGATTTTGCAGTGCTGTAGTGGGTATTGCTTTGTTTAGTGTCCTATCCTCACTCCCACTCCTCTGGGATGGGTCCTGTGTTTCCTTTGTGCCAGACTAAACAACCTGTATATGTATTTAACCCATGACCTTGGCCTCATTGAAACCATACTCTAACCTACTGTATGACCTGGCCACTTGATCTATGGAACACTTAGAACAACTATGTGCAAACAGGTGCTTATTAAATGCATGATGAATGTATAAATGATCAGTTGATTCATTTATTCATGTTTATAGTCCCCTCCCCTTTGTCCTAAGCCTACCTCTTTGCTTTTGATTACAACACATTCCAAAGTGTCCCTATGAAAGAGATGCTGGTTATTACTCCCAGGGATAGCTTTGGTTCTCAAGCTTTTTTTTTTCTTTTTAATAGTAGTTGACCTGACTCCTCTCTATAGTCTAGACTATGACCATGGCATGCTTTCTGTCAAAGGTTCATAGCAGTCAAAAATGATACCACTTTCTTAACTTCTTTTACTTCTTCCTGGAAGTGAAGCATGATGGAGGGTCCCTCAAGTAAATGTTTAACACAACTCTCTGAAAATATATTCATGGAATACTTTTAATTTTAATCTATAATATTAATATTTTCCCCATCATATTCTTAAGCCTAGACAAGCAACAAAACAACAAACCAAGCCTTGATTGATCACATTTTCAAGTAGCAAATGTTCATAATCAAAATTTGACAATTGGCCTTTCCACCCCTGAGCAGGAGACACTTGGCTCTTTGGATGCTCAGAAAAAATAGTATTTGTGCCCCACCATCAAGAAGACAGAAGTCACTCTCAGTCTCTTGCCTAGGATTATACCATTATGTGTTAAGTTTTTACTCAGGTTGGAAAAAAATTTCTAATAAATTCCTAGATGACAGTTCCACCGAGTTCCCAGGAGAGATATGGTGGGGGTGGGGGGATGAGGGGGTGATTCCTATCATTCTGAAGGTAACATCACTAAGGACAACAGTGAGACTTTCCCTCAGTGACTCAAAGACACAACACAGGAATAAATATAAATGGACCATGGAGCTGACTCAAGTTGTTGACTACAATGTTCTTAGATTATAGTCAGAAAATCCCAGAGCTGGAAGATTCCTAGCCCCTTTCTATTTGTTATGGTCTCCCGGAAATCTTATTCTATTTCTTCCCCATTCAGTTTGATTCAGTATCATCCTGGACATCTCTAGATGCTGTAGATCCTCCATTAGGGCCATTAACATCTCTACTCCCTCCCCTTTACCCCACCCCACCCCACCCCAGAATGGAGCTCCATCCCTGGAGCCACCTTGTGTTTGCTGAAGCCAGCTTTGACTCTCTCCTCCCCCACTTGGTTCCAGGTTTCCATCCATACTTCCTGGGCATTTCCAGCCAAGGCACTATGTATCTCCTCTACCTTCCAGCTCTCCTTTACGCATTCATTGTTTTCTTCCATTAGAACCTAAGTTCCTTTGGGGAAAGGACTGTTTGGCTTGCTTGCATTTGTATCCCAGGTGTTTAGCACAGTACCTGGCTTATAGTTAGTCAGTCAACAAGCATTTATTAAAAACCCACTGGGTGCCAGGCACTGCACAAGGGCTGGGAATATAATTACAGGTATGCCTCGGAGATATTGCAGGTTCATTTTCAGACTACCGCAACAAAGGGAACATCACAATAGTCATACAGATTTTTTGGTTTCCCAGTGCATATAAAAGTTGTGTTTATACTATACTGTAGTCTATTAAGTGTTCCATAGTATTGTGGCTAACCCTTCCCCCCCAACAACAATGTATGTACCTTAATTAAATAGTATCTTCTTGCTACAAATGCTAAACATCATCTGAGCCTTCATCAAGGCCTAATCTTTTTGTTGGTGGAGAATCTTGCATTGATGCTGATGGCTGCTGATTGATTTGGGTGGCAGTTGCTGAAGGCTGGGGTGGCTGTGGCAATTTCTTAAAATAAGACAACCTGAAGTTTGCTTCATTGATTGACTCTTCCTTTCACTTGAACTCTTAGAGGCCATTGTAGGGTTATTAATTGGTCTTATTTCAATATTGCCGTGTCTCAGGGAATAGGGAGGACTGAGGAGACAAAGAGAGATGGGGGAATGGCAGGTCAATGGAGCAGGCAGAGAACATACATTTATGGATTAAGTTCATTGTCTTATACTCTGTTTCTGATGCCCCAAAACAATTGTAATAGTAACACCGAAGATCAGTGATCACATATTGCCATAGCAGGTATGATAATAGGGACGGCTAGATGGCACAGTAAATAGAGCGCTGGCCCTGGAGGCAGGAGGACCTGAGTTCAAATTCTGCCTTAGACACTTAACACACACACACACAGACACACACACAACTAGTGACCTTGGGCAAGTCACTTAACCCTAATTGCCCTCCAAGAAAGAAAAAAAACCAGATATGATAATAATAATTAAAAAATTTGAAATATTGTGAGAATTACCAAAAGGTTGCAGAGACACTGTTTTGGTTTCATAATGTGTTGTGGAACCTTTTCATAAAATTCAGAGTCAGACCGCCACTAATCCAAGTATAGACATTTATTGAGAGGGCTAAATTCCAAGAGGAAACAGCAACTTTGGCAAAAGAAAGATAAATTTTTATAGGGTAAAGATGCAATTACATAACAGAAATTATGAATATTAAAAAGACAGGAGGGGTGTTAAGGTATTAGGGAATAAGAGAGGGATCCCAGTCACAGTGGAACTTTGAATGCCATTACTCACAATGCATACAGAGAAACCCATGGGGGGTATGTATGTATGATCATGTTTTTATAATAAGCCTCTCTACATCATAAATTCACCTAAAGGACAGCTTTTGCTGTAACTGTGTAGGTGTCTACTTAGGGAAAGTCTCTTCTATTGTTTTGGGGTCTATATCCTGCTTGGGCATCCTAGTGGTGCTGCTTTTTGATTGGCTGGCTATTGTGGTCCTGACTGAGACTAGATCCATGTGGTTGTGGTTGTGGTTGAGTGCGTGGATGCACCTGCTGTTCCTATGGGAAAGATGAGGAATGGGTCTGGGGACAGTGGCTAGCTAGAGGCAGTGGCCGGGATCCCATCATATGGCCATGCCTCCGTTTCTGTGAGAGCTATGAGTCCATGGACACACCTGTTTTTCTAGTGAGCAGTGAGGCATATATGAAGAAGTTAGGATATTGAGCATGTGTGTGTGGGTGAGTGGCTAGGTAGGGGCATTGGGGCTGGGGGCAGTTTTATTAGGATTTCATCAACACCATGTGAGCATATGCTTTTGGAAAAATAGCAATAGACTTGCTTAATACAGAGTTGCCACAAATCTTTGATTTCATCCCCTCCCCCCAAAAGTCCAACACAGTATTTACAAAGAGCGATAAAGTGAAGCACAATAAAATGAGTTAGGCTTATATTAGCCAAAAGAGAAACCATACTTTCCCTCAAGGAGCTTATATTTTAATGTAGAAAACAATATACAAAAAGAAACTGAAAGGTGAGGGAGGCAAAGAATTAAGTGTGTGGGGGGTGTTGGCATACAATGAAGAAGTCCAGGGGAATATAGCCTGGTGGGAAATAAAAAGTTAGCTGCCCTGGGGGTTCTCTTTAATGGAGGTTCTGAGAGGAGCCACCTAATCAACGGGAGGGGCCCCATGGACCTAGTAAGGACTTGATCAGGGTAGGGAACCTGTGGCCTAGAGGTCACACGTGGCCCTCTAGGTCCTCAAGCACAGCCCTTTGACTGAATCCAAACTTTGCAGAACAAATCTCATGTATGTGGTCTAGATCATTCTAGAGTCTAAACCATTATGTGCATCCTTCTGGGTAGAGCTGTGAGTTGGGCTAAAAATAATGGAGCTAGAAATTGGTTAAGTAGCCCAGTGGCACGTCTGCTCTGGCTTTCTCACCGTCCATAGCTGGAATGTTTTCCCAAGAAAGGGAAACAGATAGCAGTGACCAAGGTGATGTAGAGATGGAAGGAGAACACCAAAGCCTCCAGACTTCAGTGAGACTGAGAGACCAGGACAATGTGGAGATTCACAGAGATCAGAGAAAAGAGATATGGACTCCATAGCAAAGGAGAGCTCCAAAGCAGAAGGCAGCCCCAGAGCAGAAGGCAGCCTCGGAGATTAGTAGAACCAGGGACCTCCAAACCGAGAACCAGAAGGTGTAGAGGTAAAGAGTAATGGGACATACGTAGAACCACAATGAGGAGGAACAGACTCAAACTGTGCTCTTTGCTGGTACTGTGTGTGTGTGTGTAAATTTAACCAATTCTTTCTTTACAAAATTATTTTATTTTTAATTTATGGGATAAAATGCACATTTCTATAACATACTACAATAAAATAGATGATTGTACATGAG